>PVIJ01013487.1:0-44950 GCA_004024925.1 Scalopus aquaticus
ACTCAGCTGCCTGCAAAGCCTCTGAACTTCTCTTCTTAGAGATTGCCCTGGAAGCCTCTCCATGTCCTTCAAAGGCCTGCAACAGCCTTCTGGAAGATCAGCATGCATGGTGGGGGCAGAAATGGCCGCCCCAGAATTGCTGAAGATTCGAAAACCCAGAAATCCTGAATATTGAATCTTGGGAGCTGCTTCTAGACCTCTGGAGTCCCCTATATTTCTTTTTTATTTAAATATTTATTTATTTATGCATACAAGCTGGGGTGTAGGCCAGAGGTGTGGGGTGGTGAGAAGATTCACCAGAGACAGAGACAGAGTGGGGAGCAGAACAGGCAGAGTGACTGAAATACACTGCTGAGGGGAGCAGCGGGCAAGACAGGAGAGGTCTGCTGTGTCATGTGGGAAACTCCCTGGCCGGGGATCGAATTCATGCTGCAGTGGCTCTGGATAGCTTCATGGTGCTGAGACATAACCCCTTGCACCACCAGGGAGGCCCAGGAGTCCCTTATATTTCTTATCAGAGTCTCCACCCCACGATACTTGGTCCATACTTTCCCTGAGGCTACCCATCCTCACCTGTGCCACCCTCCAGGGGGGCACTACCTAAAACAGTCTTTGGCTTCAGCCCCCAGTTACAGCATGAACTTTGAAAACATGGAGTGAAATAAGCCAGACACCAAAGGACATATGTCCTATGTCTCCACTTATAAGAAAAGTCTAGAAGAGAGAAATTCAAAGAAACAGAAGTAAAATGGAGGTTACCAGAAGTTGGGGGAGGGGAGAAGGAGAATCACCATCTAATAGCTTTTTGCTTGGGATGGTGAAAAGGTCTAGACATAGATAGCAGTAATGGTGACACATTTTAATGTACCTGCCATTGAGTTGTACAGGTTAAAATGATAACTTTTATGTTAAGCATATTTTACAGTAAAAAATAAAATGGCCTTCAAAGAGAAAAAACACGCAGCCTCTGAGCGCTTCCGACATGCCAGCTGCCAGGTGAAGACAGGCCGCTGGTGCCCACTTGGGAGCAACCAAACGTGCCCAGCCCCACCCTGTCCCCACAGCTAGCTGTATGACGATTCAGAGACATCTGACGAATGCTGTCCCAAGACCCCAGTGGCTGGCCCCCAGCCCCGCGTCTCCGCCCCCGGAGTCATGATTGCCCAAGATTGTTGGTAGGCAGGGGAATAGGAGCTCTTTGGGGTGAGCCTCCAGCCTCTGCTGTGGGCCTGCAGGAGTCTGCTGCATAGGTTTTAGTTTTATCTTTTAACAATCATTTGGATGAAAAAGACCTAGAGGCGCGCCCAGTGTGTCTGCAGAAGCTGGAAGATGAAAGGGAGAGGAGGTCAAGCAGAGGCAACAGAGTGAGCACTTCGAACCACAATGTCTGGATCCAAACTGGGTGGGTGTGAACCCCATCTCTGTCATTTAGGAGTGGGTCAGCTTGGGCGAGTTACTGAGTCTCTCTGTGGCTCAGTTTCCTCATCTCCAAAATGGATAATAGTAGCTCCCTTGCAGGACCATTCTGAAAACTGAATCAGCATCTGGCACATAGTAAGTGTATGTAAGTTTGCCACACTCTTCATTTAGGGGACTGCCTGGAGAGTTAAGTCAAACCATCAAAGTAGACTTCAGTGAGGACAAATAGAAAAACTGATATTCAGGTTCCAACAAAGCAACAAATTCAGGGTCAACGAGGCTTGGCGGAGCATGCATCCATTCATATTTCCACGAGAAACAGCCCAAGGCGTCCAGGGCAACTGCAGCCAGCCCTGTTACTAGGTGCTTTGGTGGCAGTCACTGAGGCATAACATCCAAAACCAAGGAGGTGACAACCCTATTGGGTTCTGAGCTTTGAACTCAGCGGTGCAGGTCATTCTTTGTTGGCAGTAGAGTCCAATGGTACAACCACTTCATGGAAAAAGATCAAGCACTTTCTTAAAAAAACTAAACATACATCTGTTCTAGGACCCAGCAATTCCATTCCTGGGTAGCCAAGAAAGACAAAATTATATTTTCATACAGAGACACACGCAGTAATGTTGGCAGCAGCTTTACATACAACAGCCCCAAACTGGAAACCACGTGGGTGTCCCTCAAGAGGTGCTGAACGGATTAACAAACTGCTGTATGTCCATAAGGCAGAATTCTACTCGGCAATAAAAAAGGAACAAACTACTAACATAGGGCTTCCCTGGTGGTGCAAGGGGTTAAGTCTCAGCATTATGGAGTTATCCAGAGCCACTGCAGCATGAGTTTGATCCCCGGCCAGGGAGCTTCCCACATGGTACAGTAGACCTCTCCTGCCTCGCCCGCTGCTCCCCTCAGCAGTGTATTCAGTGTAACTGCCTGTTCTGCTCCCCAGAAGGTGAACCTTCTCACTCCCCACACCTCTGGCCTAAACCCCAGCTTGTATGCATAAATAAATAAAAATAAATCTTTTTAAAAAGAAACAAACAAACCAAACTACTAACGGGAACAACAATATGAATGGATCTCCAAAACATGATGAATGAAATAAGCCAGGCATGGAGCGAGTAGATACTGTACGATACTGTTTTTACGAAGTTCTAGAACAGGCAAAACCAAGCTACTGTGGAAAGAAATCAGAACAGTGTGGGCAGGGTTAGGACACTTTCCAGAATGATAGAAATATTCTGTATTTTGATGGGGGTTGGGATACCCACATATCTGCACTTGTTTATAACAACCCATGGTGTGCTTCATATTCCTACATTTCATTATAAACTTTGCTTCAAAGAAGAAAAAAAAAATCAGACACCAATACTAGACTCCAGTTAGTGATATTTGTTTGGAAGGTAAAATGGACTGATGCTTGCCACTTCCTTGGAATACACCCCAAAAAGGTGAAGGGTGGAGGAGGGACACGACAAAGCAGGGGGTGTAATGTCCACTGTCAAAGCTGGAAGGCAGCTAGGGGCAGGGGGGTTCACCCAGCATAACATGTGATCAACTTTTGGTATGTTTAAAATGCAGGTAAGAAAATACTGAGAAAAGAAGGCTAAGGTTTGGGGAAATAGGATAGTCACGCAGCTCATACCCTGCTTGGAGCCAAAAGTGGGGCCGGCCTTTCGGAAGCAATTTGTAAAGACTTATCAAAAGCTTCAAAAATGCTGCTGCTCCTCCCCCAGCAGTCCTGCTGGTAGAATTTATCTTAAGGAAATAAAGCTGGAGGCAGGCGAAGGGCTAACTCCAAGAACGTTCATGGGAGCATTAATTATCCTGGCAAAAAGTTGTTGAAACTCAAATTTCCTAAAATGGACCCTGGTTTAAGAGACCATGGCTTCTTGTGCAGCAATTAAAATGGGGCATCAGAAGCATTTGCCAAAATGGATTTGTGCAGTTGGGAGGATAAAGCAGCTCTCTGGGGGCACCCTGTCCTTCTAGAGGCGGCACCTGCAGCCCAACCCTGAGCCTTCCTGGGGGCCCTTCCTTCTCTCCACTCACTGCGGCTGTTCTCCTATTTGTGTGAAATTCTCCATTTCCTGCCTTGCCTCCTTCCCTCCTTCACGTGAGGCCCATCTCCTCCTGCATGACCCCGTGGGAGCCTCCTAAGTCCTTCACATATGGGGCCACCAGTTGGACACTGACACCTGAGGCAGAGTGGGGAGCAGCATGTGGGTGTAACTGGACCTCGCAGGGCTTTCCTGGGGGGCTCAGGACTGCAGCCCCACTCCCCCATCCCAGCGCTTTGCCCCAGGCCTGACCCGGGCTCTGGAGGAAACATGCGAGGGCGAGAGCAAGCTCAGACTGTATGGAGGCTCCAAAACTGCCCCGAGTCAGGCTGACCCTTGGAAACTCACAGTTCTTCTTTCTTTTTTATCAGAATCATTTTGTTCTCATGCCCACTCCTCCGTCTTCCAGAGCAGACAGGCCTTCACAACCAGATGACCCTTCAAGGTGTCAGGTTAAACAAAAGCCGCCTTTCTCCCCTAAAAGGCACCCAACCGTCAGCTCTGAGGTGCCTGCTTTCACCTCTAACTTATCGTCACACACATGCTCGGTCTGGGAGGAAGGTTTCCAGGGAGCTAAAAGTGTTTGCCTTTGGATGGTAGGATTGTGGACATTTTTTTTTTGAGATTTATTTATTCATACAAGCTGGAGTACAGGCCAGAGGTGTGGGGCGGTGAGAGGGCTCACCAGAGACAGAGTGCGGAGAACAGACAGATGGACAGAAATACACTGCTGAGGGCAGCAGCGGGCGAGGCAGGAGGGGTCTGCTGTACCATGTGGGAATCTCCCCGGCCAGGCACTGAACTCCTGTCACCGCTGCCAACAGCTCCACAGTGCAGCACTTAACCGCTGCGCCACCAGGGAGGCCCTGGTCATTTTTTTCTCTTGTATGTATTTTCTCATTTCTTTATAACAAATATATATTTCCTTGGGTATCAAATAAAAATCAGGCAATGCCACTCCCATCCAGTGAGAGTGGCCCAGGAGCAAAAGGACAAAAAAGGCTGTTCATGGGTTATTGGGTCATTTAAGCTGGATAGACTGGCATGGGGTGAGACAGTAGGCACCTCCCTGGCCCACTGAGGCCCTCGTGCAGCAGACAGACGCACAAGTTCTGTGCTCCACGGGGTGAATAGTTCCAGCAATTGAACTGCACAAGGCCTGACTGTACTCAAAAGGAATCCTACAATGCGGCAGGAAGATTTGTAAGCTAGTGAACTCCCTGTCACATGAGGGAGGCAAGCAAGATGGGCAGCTCACTATCAGAAAGGTTAGGGGGATGTCTAGGATGACCAGAGGATGAGGTTTCTTTGAGGTCCCTTAACGCAACCCAGAGTGAGTTCTTAGCTTCCCTGACCAAACTGTCAAAGATGCTCTGAGGTCCCTGGTGGCAAAGCGGGTGGTAAGGAGGACTTTCTGGAGAACGAAGTTTTAGCACTTTTGACCCCTGAACCTTGGTTTGGGGTCCTCCAGCCCTTTCCAGAGAAAAATGAACAGGGCCTCAGCTCCTGCCTTGCTGTGCGATCCCACCCAAGTCCCCGCTCCTCTGGACCTTTGTCAGCCCCTTTGCTCAACTGTCTCAGCTGAAATCATGTATTTTACTTCAGAGATGGCCACACTGCCACAGTCACACTCCACATTGGGAGGGTGATACGGGTTTTTTTTAAAGATTTATTTATTTATGCATACAAGAGCTGGGGTGTAGGCCAGAGGTGTTAGGGCAGGGGGTGAGAGGATTCGCCAGAGACACAGTGGGGAGCAGAACAGGCGGATCTACTGAAATACACTGCTGAGGGGAGCAACGGGAGAGACAGGAGAGGTCTGCTGCGCCATGTGGGAAGCTCCCTGGCCAGGGATCTAACTCGTGCTGCAGCAGCTGCTGATAGCTTCATAGTGCTGAGACTTAACCCCTTGGGCCACCAGAGAGGCCCTAATATGGGTTTTTTGAGGGAGACCCTGGTTGTATCCCAACTTACTGTCCTTGGGAGATTTATAGAGGTAGCAGAGGACCCTAAATATGGCTCTCCAGCCCTCAGCCTAGAGGAAAGGTCAGAAAAGAGGCCTGATGTTACCGTGACTGCACTGTTGCCATGGTGCTGAGGGCATACATTGTGAATCCCTCCTCCCAGGGACCTCAGGGAGGGCTCTCAAGTCCCACCCTACCTCCCTGGGCTGTGCTGACCCTACCCAGGGCTAAGGGTGCTGGGATGAGGCCGGTTGCAGTAGGGGCCAGGTAAGGCCAGGAGACAGATGTACAAAAGGCACTCCCCTACAGATGAAACAATGGGCTGCCGCGAGCAGTGGTTAGAGCACAGGCTGTGAGGTCAGGTAGTCATTGGCAACTGTGCTGAGTTACATTTGATCAGAGGCTACATTTTGGGCCTATGCAAATGTTATGAGATGCCAGTGGGGTGGCAATGAGCTCATGGCTTCATTTTACACACACACACGCACACACGCACACACGCACACGCACGCACATACACACCTGCCCCAGACCTGCTCCCACCGCCCCTTCTTTAAGCTTGACGTCCTCTGCTGCCCCCGTGTGGCAATTCTAGGTACTACAGAAGACGCCCCTTCTCTCCAGGCTTGGAGTCATCTGCTTCTCCCGTGTGGCCATTCTCGGTACTGTAACAGCAGCCCCTGCGCCTCCTCCTGGCTAAGCTTGTCGTCCTCGGCTGCCACCGTGTGGCCATTCTCCTTACTGTAGGCGTCACCCCTGCTCCTCGAGTCCCTTGCTGCATTGCAAAGGTGGGGCGTCGAGTCATCTCTCAGGCTCAGGCAAGTAAGCCTTTGCCTACAAGTCTTCATATTTGAAGACCAACTTCAAACTGTAGATGTGGACTCTGGAGCCTTCTCTCTGGCTCCAGGCCGGTACTAAGAACGTGAGAAGCAATGTTGTGCTCTTCTGGCTGGGGCACTATTGTGGGCAGGTTTTGAGAGATCATTTAATGATCCAGAGCTTCTTGGGGTGCCCAAAAACACACACATAGCTCCCACATACCCAAGCCTCCCAGTGCACACACCCACAAGCACCAAGCTCTACTATACCCACACTGTCCCCCAGCACGCAGCAGCAGCAGCACACGATCATTCCATCTTACCCTCCACTCATCCCTCCGTCACTTCTTGCCTCTGCACTCCTTTCTCCCCACAATCTGAGGAAAATAGCGCTTACAATACATTGCAAATACAAACTTCTCTCCATGGCATAAACGCTTGCAGTCACCCAGCGCTGCCCGGCTCTCAGACATGTCTCCCATCACGATCCCCTTTCACCAGAAAATATATGCAGCAGCTCACCCAAGGTCAGGACCTGTGCACTTACTATACGCGCTCCCTGAAATGTTCTTCCAGATCCTTCACTGGCTGACTCCTTCTCTTCTTTTAGGCCTCAATTTAAATAACACTGCCTTTCAGCCATGGAGCTAAAAACTCCCTACCCTTCATTCTCTTGAACAGATACTTTCAAAATATGCATCTGAACCATCACATAAGTGCAAATCAAAACCACAATGAGCTATCACCTCACAACCATGAGGACAACTACTGTTTAAAAGAAAGAAAGAAAATAATAACTGTTGAGAGAAACTGGAGCCCCTGTACACTACTGGTGAAAGTGTAAAATGGTAGTAACTGTAGAGAACAGTATGGAGGTTCCTGAAAAAATTCAAAATAGAACTACCACATGATACAACAATTTCACTTCTGGGAATATACACAAAAGACTTGGAAGCCAAGTCTCAAATAGATATTGGTACCCTCATGCTCCCCAAAACATTTTTCACAATAGGCAAGAGGTAGAAGCAACGCAAGTGTCTACCCACAGATGAATGGAGAAACAAAATGCAGATACAAGCAATGGAATATTATTCACCCTTTAAAAAGAGGCTACAACATGAGTGAACCTTGAGTACATTATGTGAAGCAAAATAAGGCAGTCACAAAAAGACAAACAATGTATGATTCCACTTACCTGAGATATTGAGAGTACTCAAATTCATGCAGACTAAAAGTAAAAAGGGATCGCTAGGACTGGGGTGGGTAGGGAGTTATTGTTTAATGGGTACAGAGTTTCAGACCTGCAGGATGAAGCCTTTGGAGATGGTGATGGTCACACAGCAACATGGATGCACTTCATGCCCCTGAACTGTAACTGAAAAATGGCTAAGTGGCAATTTGTATGTATGTGTATCTTCCCACAATTAAAAATCAAAAACATGTATCAAAACATTTACTTGTTCTATCCTGCCTCACTCATTACCCGCCTTAAGAGCAGGCTGTGCTGCGTGGTGCGCCCGCGTGCTGCCCATCACTGAGGACACGGAGAACGGGACAGGCAAGGTGTCCACCCGCCCGAGGCTGAGTCTGGCGTCGCGGAGGATGCTGAACAAACAAGAAAAGGTATCACCTACTAAGTGCTATTCAGAAAATTGGAAGAGTGAAATGTAACAGTGGTTTCACCAGGGAGATGCCCCCAACCCTAGAAGAGGTGGCATTTATGCGGCAACCTAAGAGATGGTAGTTGCCAAGCAAGCGGAAGACCAGAGCTGCAAAATGGAAGGGACAGCAAGTGCAAAGGCCCTGAGGTGAGCGTGAGCCTGGCATGCTAGAAGAACAGCAGAGAGAGGAAGGGGGAAGTGGGGTAGAAAGGAAAGGCCCCAGGAAAAGGAGAGGGAGTGGAGAGCATTCTGGGGGGTGGGGGGGTGTTCACCAACCTCCTCTGCCACAGCAGGTGAGCTTCTCAGAACGGCAGTCTCTGAGTGCCTGGTTTCTCAATCAGTGTTTTCTGTGGATTAACTCAGAAAATGGGCTCAACAATCCCTGGGAAAAACAGGTAGTCGCTATTCCACGGTATTCAAGAGGAAACAGGATCACAGAGTGTGCATGAGTCGGTGGGACTAGAGTCAAAGATAAACATCAGAGGAGCTCTCGAGCACCCTTGCTGCATGCTCCTCCCCCGCCCCTGGGAACCCAGTCGGAGGTGCTCTTTCCTCCCACCCAGCACGCTGCCACCCCCTCTTCCTCTGCCTCTAGGGCAAGAGCCTCCTAGCTGTCCATTAATGCTAAGGGAGTTCCAATTCTCCTTTCTTGGTCCCCCAAAGGCAAGTCAAGGAAAGAGAACCCCTCACCTCTCCTTCACACAATGCAGACAAATACTGGCGGAGGGGAGAGAGAAGCCCATCTTCAATTCCACAGTAGTCGGCAAATCCTGATGCGGGCCCCGCGCTTGGGGAGCCCCATCTTAAGGGGAAGGAACCAAGAACGCCCCAGGCTTGCCCGGTTGGATGACAATCCCCCAAGGTCAGGGGCACAGCATCTTCAGGTCTGAGGGGGCTGGATTCTCCAGATGCCCCCATACTGTCCTGGGCCCTGGACTAGTACACCAGGAAAGCGTGAGACCCCCTGGGAGGGCTGTGGTCTTCCACCAACTGGGAGGTATATTCCAGAAAAGGTGGCCTTTCCTCCACGCACTCCTGGCTCTGCAAGCTCAGGGCCTCACCTGTGTCTGAACCAGAAGTTGGGACAAGCCCCGCTCCCCGCCCCGCCACCCCCTCACAGCTACCCACCCTAAAATAGGCATGGGGAGGGGGGTGTCTTCCGCTCAGGGCCATCTACACTGCAAGCCTCAGCACAAAATGAGAATGCAGAGTTCCTTGTTCAAAAAACAAGGGGAACGTGCCTCACGCCAAAGTTGTGCAATTATGAAACTCAACATATAGAGTTGTTTCCTTTCCTCTGTAGTCTATCTTTAGACTTGCCACGATGTTTATTTGCTATTTAATGCCATTCTAAGTAAAGGAAAATTAAAAATTTAAATTAGTAGCTTGGACTTCACTGTTCATCTTTATATTGCACAAGGCCAGTTTTCGATGCAAATATAAGGGCATTTCGCTCAGATGCAGAGTCAGCGAAGGTAGACACTGCGGCTCGCAGCTTGCGCATGCGTATCTCATTCTTACCAGCGCCACGGGGATGCACAGACTCACCAGTGTCCGTCTCACCCGAGTCCAGCACACGCTAGGGACACTCTCCCTCCAAGCAGCCGGTGAGGAAGGAAGGAAGAAAGGCCAGGGGACGGTCGACCGCTCCATCTCACCCGTGCTGGCCAGGGCCTGTGAGAGGTGTGGGCTCCTCCAGGGACAGCACGAGGAGGCAGGGCCACCCCAGGGCTCCAGGGCCTTCGTGATTTTAGGACGCCAGCACCTCCTTTTTGCATTGGGCCAGTTCAGGTTCTAGTGAGAAGCGCGGCCTCTCAGGGCCGTGAGCGTTGGCGCGTACTCTGTTGTAGACTCCACACGCTTGCCTTGCACCCACTTTCAGCCTCGCTCAACCCCCGCACCTCGTGGGTCCCCCTGAGTCTCGTGCTCCCCCAGCATCGCCGACACTCTGCACCTGCCAAGGGGGCCAGATCATGGGTCTCGCCTCTGCTCACACTGTGCTCCGCCAGCCCGCTGGGCGTCACCTACAAAAGCCAAGTTCAAAGATGAAATTTCAAAATTTCAAGTCGGCCACAGTAGAGCCTTAAAGCCAAGCCAAGAGCGCTAGTGAGCCTGGGCAGCTTACTCACGGAATTGCCTGAAGGATTCTGATTGGCCCAACATAGATCACGTACTTTTCCCTGAGCCAATCAACGTTCTGAGCGCATGTGTTGCCCCCAGCTGGATACAGCCACGGCCTGTGACAGTGGAACACCAGGCACCCAGGGGAGGGAGGGGAGAGCCAGAGGGCCGGAAAGTATTGAAGGAATGAAAACGCGAGCTACCCCAGGCCTGAGCCCATGAGTAAGGGCCCTTGCAAGAATGGTGGTCCAGCCTGGGTGAAGAAAGAGGGTAGGGAAAAGCAAGCAGTTACTGGAGGATGAGTGCTCCCGTGGAGGAACCCTGAGAGGAAGTGTGGAGGTGGGTGCTGACCTTAGTGCTATACTTTGAGTCTTGTTCCAGCCTGACCATGCCACCCCTGCCTAGAACCTTCTGTGGCTCCCCAGTGCCCTCCAGATAAAACCTGAATGTGCCCTAATGAGAAGCATCCCGGGATCCACAAAGCTGCCTGCTCTAAATGGGTTCTGCCATAAGCCGCATAAAGATAAAAATATTTAGTGCACAAGACCTTCAATAGAAAATAACTTTAATACAAAAGCTTGCAATAGAGAAGGGAAAGAATAGTTAGAATAGTTTCCCCATGAAACACCCAAAGTTACCCATCCTCTCCTGGGGCAATGCCCAGTGAAACCAGGGTTGGCCCACAGCAGGGCCACTGAGGCCGGAAAGCTTATCACAAGTCCAAGGCACCTTCTGGGAGGACCCACAGGAAAGGGGCAGAAGGGGCCAGACAAGTCTGGAAGGAAAAGAGCAAAATCAAAACCCAAGTCAGGATGAAGGCTGCCATTGTCAGCCTCCCCATGGGTCTCAGCCATGTCTCTGTCTCTTCCAAGTGTCTCCTTCCATGTCCCCCAAGCCCTGGTGCAAGCCCAAGGCCGAGAAGCAAGTGTAGCCTCTTCTTCGCATGTCTCTCTGCTCCGCGTGCCCCCTCCGAGCCTTCTTCCAGTCTGCCCAGTCTTTTTTTCCCAAGTCCTTCTTCCAGTCTTTTTGAGCTTCTCCTCGCTGCTCAGCTCCACTCTTCCTTGGGTGGGCAGGGAACCTGGAACCTCCCCTTTCTGTGGCTATCACAGGTTACACTATCGCTGAGCCCCGAGACCTCCCTGCACCGCTACCCACTACTGCACATCCCGCGCGGCTGCAGTCCTGCTCTCTCTGAACACTGGGCTGGAGACCTGCCTTTTCCTCTTCCTGGAACCCTCTTTCCTCTCATGTCTTCTCTGGCTAGTGCATACTCATCCTTTGAGTCCTGACTCAATATCAGGTGCTCCCTCCAGACTATCACAGGCCCTGCACACCACCCCCACCCCCATCACCACTGCCTGGTCCTCTCCCCTCACTACAGACAGGCTCTGTTAAGGCTAACACCCCAGAGCCCCAACACACAGTAGGTACTCGATAATAGCTGTTGGTGAACGAATGATTCATCAGCAGGCGCCCCAGACTCTCTCTGAGCTGCCTGTTGGCTCACAGATCAGGCAGCTAAGTCAGGCGGGAGGGATCAAGAGGTGTGACACACCTACTATGTTCTCAGCCTGGATGGCCTTTTCCGATCCTGGCCTCATTTTTTTACTCCCGTCCACCCCAGAAAGGCAGTGTCCTCTTACCTGTGACACACCAGGGGTTAGAGGCTGGACTTAGTTTCTCTTTTCTTACCGCCCAATACACACACCTCCAAGTCCCAGCCAGGGTGAGTAGCCCCCTGGTCTCTCCAGGCCAGTCCACATGGCCTCCTTTTTTGGTCAGTTCCAGAGAGAACTCACTCCCAGCTGAGGCCTGTCCCATCCTTTCTACCTCCCCTTCCTCCCCCTCCCCACTTCCTTCCTTCCTGCTCTTGCATATTCCCTTTGCAGGAAAAGTCCCAGTTCCAGGGCAAGGCCCAGAGTCCAGCTGCCCCGGCCAGGACACATGCTTCCTCCGTCAACTAGACCCTTCTGCCCTCCCCCTGGGGCCGGAAATCTGATCCAAGCCTAGCGAACATGGGAGCACTGCACAGGAGACAGCCCAAGGTCACCTTGTCCTTCCTGCCGCCTCCAGCCCAGCACAGACGGGGAGCTCCAGAGCTCACCCTGGAAGGGGCTTCGTCACCCAGCCTGTGGCTGGCAGTCACTGAGTGCCTCTTTAGAAGGCCCTGAGCCAGGGGTTTTACTGTCAACCCAGGATAATAACCTCCTGGACATCATGTGCTGAGCCGCTCTGCACAGCACCCAGCAGAGTGAGCCCTCGGCTAACAGTGCCTATGGCCCCAGTGTGCTCCCCAACATGCTCACAGCTATGCTGGGAAGTAGATGGAGTTTTTTTGTTTGTTTTTTTTTAAATGGAATTTTTTTTTAAAGATTTTTTTTAATTTATTTATGCATACAAGAACTGGGGTGTAGGCCAGAGCTGTGGGGGGCGAGAGGATTCACAAGAGACAGAGCCAGGAGCAGAACAGGCAGATCTACTGAAATACACTGCTGAGGGGAGCAGAGGGTGAGGCAGGAGAGGCCTGCTGTGCCATGTGGGAAGCTCCCTGGCCGGGGGTTGAACTCATGCTGCGGTGGCTGCTGACATTTCATAGTGCTGAGACTTTAACCCCTGAGCCACCCGGGTGACCCTAGATGGAGTTTTTATCCCTAACTTATGAGGAAACCGAGGTTTTGATAAAAAGGAAGTGACTTTCCCAAGCAAGTATCAGATCTGAGCTCAAACCCAGTCCAGACCAGTGTTCAGTATCCTTCACTGTCCTATCGTTCACTCATCTACTCTTGGGTGACATTGGAATAATTCTCTATCTGCTGGGTGCCTGTTTCCTACCCCAAATAATAAGGCTGAGAGGCGTCTCGAAGAGTACTTAAGACTAAGGGACTCACTCACCAGTTCGATGGGCAGAGGCTTACTGAGTGCTGTCCCGACAGCAGACCAGAAACAGGCACCGATCTGAACCGGGGTGCTCACACAAGTCAGGGCCACCCAAACCCAGACAGACTGTAAGTGTCTAGCTTGGCCCCTCCTCTTGTAGCTCCATTTCCCCAATACACAGAGGAGAAGAAACCAGGTTGTGGGACAGGGGAAGAGAGAGGGTGCCCTCACCGCCCAGACTGCTGACAAGCGGGGCACAGGCCCAGGCAGGCGGGCAGCAGACTGAAAGCCAGCAGGCAGGCAGAGCAGCAATGAGGTCATTGCGGGGCAAGGTCATCCACGGGATCCTACTGTTTAGGGCTTAGGCCAGGCAGGGTCCTGCCTCAGGCCTGGAGTGGAGATGCCCCCCTGAGAGCTCCCCCATCCCCTTCTAGAGGCAGTAGCCCAGGATAAAAGAAAGCCCAAATAGCTGAACTCTTGAGCAATGTCCATGTCTAGGCGGACTCAGCACTCCCCACACACACCCCGCCAAGGTGATCCCAGTCCTCCCAGACCCTCAACCCCAAGCTCCTGTTGTTTCATTCCAGGCTCCAGTCCACGTATGTGCAGTCCATCCCAGGCTGCATAATACCCAGAGAGGGGGGCTGGACTGCCGACCACCCTAGCCCCTTACCCTTCTGCGTGCCAGTTCAAGAACAACAGACCCAACAAACTAGGACGCAGGAAGAGCAAGGAAACTAAGCGCCACCCGTTCCACACGCCCAGGGGAGCCGCACCGCGCGTGGCCACCAGAGAGCGCTCGCCCCCTCCCAGAGCTGAAGCCCTGGCGAGGACGGCGGCAGTGGCGGCTCGGCGACTGAAAGAGGACGAGGGTGGGGGTGTGGTCACTCCCGGCAGGACTTCCCGAAATGCAGCCCCACCCTGGGCATGGACTCAAGCTCCCTAAACGGGGACCTCTGATGAAGGCTCTCGACCTCCACCGGGAGGCACCCGCACTTGGCTCCTTAGCTGACTGCTAGCGTGCCCCCTCCTGGTCGCCGCAAACACTGCAGGCTGACGGAGCGCGGCCTGGGAGGTGGAAGGGGGTCAGGAGGCTAAAAAGGGTTTCCCAGGAGGGGTGGGGGGGTGTCACAATGAGATTGCAGTGGTTAGCCCTGGGCAAACAAGCTGGGAAGGCATGGGAGCTACAAGTAGCATTTACAGGGTACTAGTTGATAATGGGAGGGCAATAGGGGCCCCTGGCCATGTACCGGAGACAGTGGGTCATTCCTCGCGGATATGAAGCTACATCCAAGCCCAAACTAGAGAGGGAAGCAGACAGTTAATGTGTGATCATTGGGGTTGGGGGCTGCGTAGATATATGAAAATACTGAGTAGCCACTGGGGGATACTGGAGACACCAGCTAAGTACTTGGAAGTACTAGGAGACACTGGGAGAAAAATGGCCCTGGGTGTGAACATTGAGCCCACAACTGTAAACAATGTGTGGTTTGGGGGGTAAAGGAGACATTGGGAAAGCTCCTGGCACATAATGGGGACATGGGTATTACTAGCGAGAAGTGGGGACACTAGTGGACATTGGGTGGTACTGGAAGTCCCTGGGCATGTACGCATACCTCAAGCTAGAGGGGCATTTCCCGAGCAGCACCTCGGTGCCCCCTTGAAACAGTCGCTCTAGCCTGGATCACTTTGCCATTTCCACAGCCAGACTCAGGTCCGAGGTGTCCCTTGGAGAGTGAGGGTCTCCTGCCCTCACTGAGACCTGTTCCTGGTTTCCTGGCTAGAAGGTGGGAGGGGGACTGCCTATGGGCTGAGGACAGAGTCCTTACATTGTCCACCTCCCCCATGGAGAGGGAAGTAAAGGCAGGTCAGCCCCTCATCTCTAGGAAAACAAGGAGCCCCCTCCTCAGTCCCTCCCGCCAGGCTTCGGCCTCTTGGCCCAGCTTGCTGGCTGCTGGGCCGGGAGGGGCTGCCAGGCTCGGCCTCCTGCCCACTGCGGGGCGCCGGGGGAGGGCGGCGCGCAGCTCGAGATGCCGCGTTGCCATGGAGACGCTGCCGCATCCTGACTGCTCCTGGCAACGGGGTCCCGCAGCCAGGCAGGCGCTCGGCGGGTACCCCAGGGAGCGGGCGCGCCAGGCTGCCCACGGCGCCGCCAGACCCCCGGGACACGGATACGGCGCCCCCACCCACAGACACCCCGCACTCACACTTTCACTGCACACACATGCACACATGCGCCCCAGCTGCAGCAGCCCAGGCGGAACTGCAGCCCAAGCCTGCCCTACAGCCCCCGCTCATTAATTCAGCAAACATTTGCCGACCGTCTCAGTGCCAGGCGCGAGCTGGCCACTGCGGCTGCAACTGGAGTCACACAGGGACGCAGCGCCACCGCCTGTGCCCCCATCTCACAGCCCACAGAGGAGGCAGATGCAGACTGTGAGATCAACCCTGTGACCCCAGCCACCCGCTGTGCGCTAAACCCTGCTCAAGCAGGGCCCTACCCAAAGGCACCACCCTTGGGAAGCTCGAACTCCTTTCTACAGATCAGGAAACTGAGGCCCAGGAGAGCTCATTTATTTCCTTGGGGCCATATAGTATGAGGCAGAGCCAGCCCTCTAACTTGGCTCATAACCATTTCCCCGCGCTACCCCCTGCAGGCCGTTTTTTCCAGCATACAGATGAGAGAGGACCCAACTCAGCTGGAGAGGTGGCAGGAAGAATGGTGAGGACAATTTCAGATTCAAGATGGTGCTTGAGAGAAAACGCAAGTCAGCCATGCAGAGCAAGGGAGGCACACTCAGCCAAAAAGGCCAAGCCATGCAAAGACCTGAGATTTAGAGCTGCAGGCTGCATTTGAGGGCCAGTGAGAGCAGAAGATGTGGACAGAAAGCAGCTTAGAGGCTTGGTGTGCCAACCAAGGGGCCCAGCCTCCACTCCCTGGAAGCAGGAAGGGCACTGTGGGAGGGGCTGGTCCAGAAGGGGGTGAAGACTAGAGGGCTTGGGGACTGGAGAGCAGGCTATAGCCACCATCCCCGTGACTGTGGGGTCCAGAGAGTAGGCAGGACAATCCTTGCCTCCCAAGCAAGAATCTTCTGCCTGAACCAGGAACCTGGGAACTGACTTCAAGATAGGGACATAGTAAGGTGGGGGCCTCAGGGAGAGAGAGGGCTTCAGGAGGGCAACCTATGGGAACACGCTTCGCTGACATGAGGAAAGGCCAGGGCCAGACCCCTGGAAGGACGGCCCAAGAGGAATGGGTTTGAGTTTCTGAGAGAAGTCCTAGGCTGAACACTGAGTCGACAAGCTGTCCCTGCAGACCCCTCCTGCCAGTTATTCTCACAGGCCCATCTGTAGATCCCGTCCAGGGCACACCCCTGAAGAGGCGCCGTAGTTGCCCCTAACCACCTCCCTTCAAGGTTAGCCTAATTTTTTCCCTTCCATGGATTCAGGTCATTGCTCCCTGTCCTCTCTCTGCGGCGCCATGGAATGTGACTAATTCCCTCCCTTCATTTACGGGTCCTGTTACCTGGGAGGTATTTATAGCGAGCGTGACAGCCTCCCTCCCTCCCAGACTCAGCTGCTCTCCCTCCAGGCCATCTCTCCCCCACTCGGCCAACCTTTGCTTCCCCGCTCTTCTTCCACCACAGCTCCACCACCTCCCGGCCAGCCCTCAGCCCTTGCTTCTCCTCAGCAGGGAGGGAGGAGGCTCTGACTGGGAGGGGGTTGGACCCTGGGGCCTTTCTGAGCAGAGTCTGTCTATAGGGTGGATGCCCCTGCCCTCTTGAACACCCCAAAAAGGCAACTCAGGGGTCAGGCCAGGGAGGGGACAATTGGCTGACCCCTCTGTGACCTCACCATGCAGCCTGGATACTTAACACTAACAATAGGTAGCAATTATTTAGTACTTACTGTATGGCAGTTATTATTACCTCTGGCTTGCAGATAAGGAAACTGAGGTTCAGAAAGCTTAAAAAAAAAAACGCTTCAGTGGCCATCAGTCACAGGGCAAAGCTGGTCTGCCCAGGGGTGGGTAGGGAGTGGCACACTCACTGCGCTAGGAGAAACCACCCGTCCCACACATTGCCCCACTCCAGGCAGGGTTCTCTGGGGATCTGGGGTGGGAGGACACAGATCTGGCCAAAAACAGAGAAGGGAACCCCTCGCCTGTAGGGGAGGGAAGGAAAACTACAGCAGGAGGGAGGTACTTACAAGGATGGTGGCAGAGGCAGGACCCAGCCGCCCTTTCACATTCCAGCATCACAACTGCCTCGGGCTAGGGAGCCTAAGACCCTGAGAGGCCAAGAGACTGATCATCTTTCCCCAAATCCTGACCAGAAATTCTACAATACCGATGAAGCGGTTTTGCCGAGAGATTTCTGAGGCAGGAAGGAAGAGAGGACTCTAAGTTCAACTCCCAACCTTTACTCACAGGTTTGGTGATGCAGAGTAAGGGACTCAGCCTCTCTGAGACTTGGTTTCCCCTCTGCAAAATGAGGAGACATGACACCTCGCTGACATGGCCATGAACACACATGTGAAGCAGGCAGAGTTCTGGCCTGGAACATGGGAGCTCCATAGACGCTGGCAAGGAATATTGTGGTTTGTATTTCCTGCTTCTCTCTTCTCAGACCTGAGCTAAGGGGCCACATCTCTGCCCTGAGGCCAAGGCATCCTGAGGACAAAGCTGTGCTTCCACCATGAGCCCCAGAGCAGCCATCCTTGGGATCAAGAGACCCCAGCTGCTCCAGGAAGAGAGGGTCACTGCTGTTGTCAGTAAGCAGACCATTCTCTGCTGGAGCCCCAAAGGCACACACCCAGCTAGGCTCTGACTCTTGTTTGGGGAACCATTCTCAAACTGCCACAATGATGCACCACAGTTTCTACTTGAGCCCTATCTCAGGGGCCTAGGTCTAACAGCCCCCATTGTACCCCCTCTCCACTACCCTTGGTAGGGTGCCAGGAGCCAGTCTGGAAGAGAAACACTGAGTTATTACGATTCCTCAGGGAGCCAGAGCCACAGCAGCCCAGCCAGCCCCTCCAAGGAGGACTCCAGGACAGAGCTAGGGCCCTGGAACTCTCCTGGCAACCCAACCTAGGAGCTGAGCAGGAGCCAGATCTGGGAGGGGGTGGGGGGGTGGAGGTTGGATCCTCATAGATCAAAAAGCAGTTGTGGGAGGCATTTGTGAGCACCCCTGTAAGTCTGTGGCTCAGCCAGGCCTCTATCACCCCAAGAGAGATGATCCTCATGCCCTAGTGGAGCTTGGGTAGGGGCAGTGGAGAGAGCCAGTAGCCATCCACACGGCAGATGGAGAGTGGCGCAGGAGCTACAGGAGACTGGGGACAGATAACCGGGCAGTGAAAGTGAGGTACTCCGGGCAAACACTTCGGCACAATGGTAAAATGAACATCATAGGCCTTAGTCTTCAGTCTGGCTCACCCCAAACTTGCTGTGGGCGAGGCTTAGCCTCTCTCTGAATCTCAGTTTCTCCAGTCCCATCATTGCATTTCTGACTCCCAGCAGTCCTGAGCAGCACCCCCCAGGCCTAACAGCGGGGCCAAGAGCCTGAGGAGCCAGAGAGGGGTCTGTGCCCAGGAGACTCCCCACCCCACACATGGGCACATAGGGTCCTCATTGGAGAAACATGGTGTATACAAATAATTAAACCGAAGAATTGGAGTGATTAGGGCAGATGATTATTGTCAAATTATGATTTATCTTGTAGTGGAATTAGTATTCCCCCAAAGGGCCCGGCGTGGCGCGGCGCCCGCCACGGCCCGTGATTAATCGCCGTCTCCAGAAGGTCACCTCCAGCCACTGCAGATTAACTCAGTGGGGAAACTTCTTTCCGTAATTCAAGCTGTTGTTCCCACAACCTGTCATCCACCGCGGAAAAGGACGATTTCGTCAGGGAGCCCAGGGCGGGGGTGTCCGCTCCCCCAACCCCTCCTAGCTGAGGACATGATATACGGTGCGTCCCGACACGGGTGACCGCGGGGGGTGGGCGCCCGTGGGGTGGGCAGCAGGAGGCAGGAGTAGGGGGAGCGTGGGGGGAACTAGGCGCCACCAGGCAGAAGTAGGTTGTGAGGGGAGAGCGAGCGCGGGCGGTGGCAATTAGGAAGAAAATTGGATTTTTCAGCGTCCAGAGGCAGCTGGGATCTGCGGTGTGTGGTGCAGCCACCACCCCCTTCCCCAGCACACACAGACACCCAGCTCCATTCAGGCAGGGACTCCCCAGAAGGAATGGAGGATGGGGGCCTACGGACCTCCTTCAGGAAGATAGTCTAAAAGGAAGCCGGTGGGCCTGAGGCACCCTGCAGAGCACCCAGGCGGAAAGCAGCTTTCCTGGTGAGACCTAGCCCGAGACCCCATCTCCCCAGCGCAAGACGCGCCAAAGCCACGGCCTGCGTGACCTAGACCGCTAGCCATGGCCACCTCTGTTTGGCAGCCCAGACCGGGTCTGGGAGGGGGCTCAGGACCCCTGACGTGTCTCAATGAGCCTGACACCAGTAGAAACAGAGTCCCCCATCTCTGCCTTCTCACCCCAGCCTCTGCCCATCCTTTAGTTCCTAAGGGGGAGAGGAGGAGAAGGCAGAGGGGAGCCTCTCCCTCATTTGCCTTCATTCTGCCCACAACACAGATGAGGAGGCTTCTGCTCTCCACTCCGAAGCTGCCTTGGCTCCACAGCACCACGGGATTACCTCCAAGCTCATTCAAGCGCTGCCCTTTTTGGGGGGTTGGCAGCCCTTTCCAGTCTAGTCACCCGCTCATCTCCACCACCAAACACTCACAGCTGTCTATTCTTTAAGACCTCTGTGTTTTGACTGCGCTTCCAGCCTCCAGTCTTCATCTTCTATACATTCTTCTCAAGCCAACTCAATTTTCTCTCCAGAAGAGAAAGTACCCCCAGGCCCACCAGGAGCCCCACCCATGTAATCATGGATCCCCACATGTAGGAACTATGCTGCCTGGCCACTCTACCAGAACGGGCACTCTCTGGAGGCGTCGTCCTCCGTCACCTTAGTGAGTCTTAGCAAAGACTCAGTCCCAGTAGGCACACAGGGTCTACAAGACCCTAAGTGGTTGGGCCTCCACCACCCTACCCCCCCCCCAAACCTCCCTTGCCTAACAGAGTCTAGAGCCTGAAGGTTGGCGAGTAGAGAAGAGAGGCAGGCCCCTTGCTGGCTGGCACCCTCGCGGTCCAGAGGCCTGTTTTTAGTTGAGAACAGAAACATGTATTATGTATACCGTGGTTTGCTCAGAACATTCTCGGGTCGGAGATATTTAGAGTTGTGAAGACCCAGCATTATTTGGAAGAGAAAAATCTATTTCTCTCCCTCTGAGGAGTGGGGATGGGGAAACATTGCTCTACAAAATCATTGGGACTAAACACTGTATTTTCTTTGGAAGAGAAGGGGACTTTCCATCGTTTTCTGCAACTGTTCGGCAGACACACCACCACCCTCCATCTTTGACTGGTGGTGATAATAATATCCCCCATTATTCTGTACCTTACATTCAAAATGCCCTTTACTGCATTCACTACTGACTACTGACTTTTCAGGGGTAAGGCAAAGAACTAATTAACCCCGTTTTACAGATGAAGAAACAGACTGGGGTAGGGGTGAGGTGACAGGTGGTTTGCCCAAGTCAAGGGCTGTAGGCAATGGAGGAAACACTGAGTATGAGAAAGAGGATTCTGGGACCACTCCCTGTGGCACCCATTCCATAGAGCCCTCAGGCAGCTCCAAAACCTTTACATCCCTGCTCCCCCCATCTTTCACCAAGGTCCAGATGGGATGGAAGTAGGACAGATAGCTGGGGAAGGGGCCCTTCCATGGGAGGACCCACTTCCTATGACTTCTGGGTCTTGTGCTTGTTTATGCTCAAACTATCATGTTCACCATCTCACTGTGGAAGGGTAGGGAGGGCCCCCATTTTCCAGAGGAAGAAACTTGGTGAGCAGAGCTTCCAGCCGCCATTGAACAGCAACAGGTAAGATGTCCTGAAGGCCAGTCAAGAGGCTGTCCCTCCCCTGTCAAAAGCCCTCCACTGCTACATGGCCATGGAGGAAGGCACACTGCGCAAGGCCCTTCTCTCGCCCTAGAGCACTTCTCCGTCCTGCCTCCCAGCCACCCCCAGCTGCCTAGAAAGGCGCATCTGGCCAGCTCCACGTTACCAAAATCCGCCTAAAGGCCACGCCCTCCGGGAAACCACGCCCCACTTGAGCCCCAGGGGCCCCCGTGCTGGCTGGACAGAGTTCCGCCGCTGAGTAAGCACCCCACCAGGCTTTCTGACCCCCTCTCAAGTGGGGCAGGCCGTCCTAGTCTGACGTTGGGCGCTTGGGCAGGGTACACGGGACTGGGGGAGGGGATGCCCCGACGTGGAGGGCGGGCACAGTCTGCTCTCTCACCCCTCTACCTCCGACACCGTGGCGGCCCAGTCTTTGATCCGGCTGCCTCAGCGCCCCAAACCTGATTGGCATCGAATTACGCCGCGCGGCGGAGGGAGATAATGGCGGGAGGCGCGGCAGACATGAAAGGGGGGGGGGGGCGCAGCGGCAGTCCCGGCCGTTGTTAATGACCCAATAAAAAGGAAGAGGGGGGAGAAATAACCCTCCCTTCCATCCCCGCCCCCAAGACAGAGGCCGGTGTACACAAAGCCACTGCCGACTAGGAAATTACCGCGGCTCAGCCTAGCGCAGCGTGACTGGAGGGGGGGTGGGGGGGGTTGGCTCACCTGGTGGGGCGCGGAAGGGAGGGCGCACAGGCACAGCCACACACACACACACAGTCACGCAGACATGCACACCTACTGATCCTGCCTTTAATAAATTTCTATTTTTTTCTTCATAGATTTTTTGCACTGCGATTTTTGAAAAATATGACACTAAAACATCCCCCCCCATCCATTACTGACAAATTTTGTGCCCACCCTACTCCAGGCTCTGAAACCGGCACCTGGACAGCCCGATTCAGTGACACACGCACACACTGCGTCTCACATACACACAGACACAGTTAAGCCACTGTCTCACAGTCACACATGCAGGCAGAGACACATGGGCACACCATCATACCCTGTCACACAGAAACAGGCAGAGTCACATGGACACACACACACAGGCAAATGAGGAAGACATATGCACACATCACACGGGCATGTAGACAGACAGACTGACATGCGCTGAGATCTATACACAAACAAACATGCAGAGATACACAGAGGCAGGTACAAAGCCACACAGAGGCCCGCACACCCAAATAAACCTGGGTCACAGCAGCACCCACAGGGGCACAAACAGGCATCACCACGCAGTCTCTGGGACACCCTATGCCCTCAAGGCCACCCAATCCACACCCTCAGTCACACATGTGCAAATGTGCCCAAGTGAGCTAGGGCAAACCTAGCCAGGCCAATCCACCAGGGCAAGCAGGAGGTGGGGTCCATGGGCCCCAGTGAACTGAGGACATGGCAATGAGAGAAGGGGGAAGAGGTACAGCTGCCTTGAAACCACGAGGCTGGGGCAGATGGCTTAAATTGTCAGAATTTCAGTTTTAGTCATCTCTAAAATGGGGTTTGACTCCTCTCCCTTGGGGCTGTGTGAGGCAATAGGTCAGCACTTGTTGGCTGCCATTACCACGTTAGAGGCAGCCCAGACCCTCCAGTCCCCACCACACACACTATTCTCTTGGCTCCTGATCTCTTTACTGGTGAGGTTTCTCTTAAATCTAATGTGAGCCTTTCATGCTACATACTGTCCCCAGTTCTGCGATTGGAGAGGATTGCCCTTCCAAGGAAACTCTCCTGCTCCAAAATGCAGCCTCCTGAGCTCCAGGGTTCCTGGAAGCCAGATGGGGCTCTGTCTCGGGGTCAGGCACGCCTTGCACTGCTGGCTGTGTTCAAAACCCAGCTCCACTCTGAACCAGGTGTATAACCAGGACTTGGCTCTCTGAGTCTTGGTTACCTTCACTGTCAAATGGGTTAACAATGTTAGCATCCAACACAAGAGGCTGCTGGGAGGATGAAATCGTTCTCAGGCTTAGTTCATGGGCCATGGCTGGAGTGGCTGGTCCTAGACCATGTGGGAGTCAAAAGTGAGGGGTCAGGGTACATACATCACCCCCCCCACACACACACACCAGGACAAAGGCTCTCCCTGCAGCTCCTTCTTAGGAGGACAAGGGGACTTTATGAGTCAAACCTCAGGGTCTAATTAATGTGATTAATCACAGGCCATGAGGACAGCTGGGAGGGGCAGCCACAGCCAACTCAGTTACCCGAAGGGATGGAGAAGCAGGAAACGAGATTCTCAGTGACCTCCCATTTCCCATCACCCAGGTTCTCCCAGCCCCTGAGCTCACTGAGCAGCCCCTTCTCGTCCAAATCCAGTTCCTCCTGCTGCAGCTCAGGAAGCACATGGGAGCCAGCAGGGTCCCGGCAGTCCCTAACCAGCTAGTTTAGAAAGGCTGTGACTGGTCCCCTGAAGCTGAGCTGTGTATACTGGGTTTGGTAGTGTTGGTGGTGGTGGTGGGTGGGTTAAGACAGAGCCTCAGAGCCCAGTGCCTGGGCCAGGAGAAAGGCAAGAATAAAGAAAGGAGTTAGAGACAAGGAAGGAGAGGCTCCCTTCTCCCTCTAAGGGACCTGTGTGTGTGACCCTATTGGGGAGGGGGGAAGTGGTGGCTGAAGGCTCTGACCAGAGCTACAGCAGGCGGGGGTAGCCCACTCAGGCAGGGGCGCTGCCGTGTTATAAATCACACTCGACTCAATTAGAGCCTGTGAAAGGTTGTGCACACCCAGCAGAAAGCTCAGAGCTTGGCGAGCAGCCAGCTCCCTTTGGGGAGGTGGGGGCGAGAAATGGTGTGTGCCTATGTGTGTGTACATGTGTGCGTGTGCTTTACTGTGCAGACGCACCTGTGTCCTCGTGTGTGTCTGCGTACCTGTCTGTGCCTGTCTGTTCCATGTGTGCGTGAGTGTGGGGGCTCTTGCGTGCTCGTTACGCTTGCCTATCTTTGCGTTTGTCACTGTGTCTGCCTGTACCTATCTGAGCTGTGTGGGCACCTGTGTGAGTGTCAATGTGATGGCCTTGTGCCTGTGTGCACTCCAGTGTGTGTGCATGGTTCTGTCTCTCCACCACTGCTTCTATGTGTGTCTCCTTGCCTGTGCACACCTGGGTGTAAGTGTGTAGGTTCGTGACTGATGAGCCTCCCTGATGAGCTGAGCTGGATGTGGGGGTGGGAGAATGTTCTTAGGTGGAGAGCTCTGTGTATTTAGGGGAGAGATGGATGGAATTATGGACAGGCAGACGTGTATGAGCCAGTGCAGGCCAGTGACAGGTAGGGAAGCCAAGCTTTCAGGAGAGAGTCTATGCAGGGGGTCTGTGCAGTTCCGCCGACTTGCCAAGATCAACAATCTCCAACCCTGAGCAGGCAGGCTGGACACCAGCCATGCCACGGAGGGGCTGCCCTAGAGTGGCGAAGAGCCACCTGGAGCTCTTTCCTTCCTCGCTAACAATTAACAGTGATAAGCAGTCACAGTGGGCTGTGCTCTGGGCTAAACCCTACCTCTGGGTCATGTCGCTGAATGAGCTTACACGTGGGCAACGAAACACGTACTGTTAAATTTCCCACTCTGCAGATATGGAAACTGAGGCTCACTTACTTGTAGTAATGCCAACATCTGAAGTGGGGTTTGTCTAATTCCAAAGGCCTTGCCACATTTATTATTGCTCCCTAGGGTTCCCAGTGGTCACACTCTGGGAGACTGCTGTGCTCCCCGCAGTACCCAGAACATAGATGCCAAAGAAAGATCTGTTTGTTGGAGGGAGTAGGGAACCAAGACACCCTGTCTACTCTGAGGCTAAGAGTAGTTGGCAGGATGTTGGGGCAGAGGGGTGTCTGTGAAACACCTCACAGATACTGCCCACCTCTGCTTCCCTCCCAGAGAAAGAAGGTGCTTCCCTGGTCCTCAGAAAGAACAGGGGAGGAGGAGTGTGGGTTTCCCAGATGGGGCTGGCCTCATCTTTACCCACATTCAGAGGTTGGACTCCCTGGATGTATCTCTGGATCAAACCTATGTCTCAACTGTCCTTTCTCCACCCAAGTCAAAGAGTTTCAGGTTCTTTGAAGCTCCCAGGAACACTTGGGCCCCTGAATGAGGATCCCCACAGGAGAAGTCTGCACAGGCTCTATTAGCCAGGAGTCAATTTGGACACCCTGACTCAGTTTTCCCCATCTATAGCAGCATTCCTCTGAGGAGTGTGGGCTAAGTCCTAGGCTTCCTCCCATAGCCTGGAGAACCCAGCAGTAGATATGGGCTCCAGATGCAGCAGTCTATGCCCCACAGGTGAGATTTAGCTTCACTTCCTGCCCCAGACAACCAGGGTCTTCCTCACCCGGCCTCCTGAGTGACAATATCTGCTCCCATTTACTAGCCAGGTGCCACGGCTTGGAGGGCCTAGCTCTGTGCTGAGCGTCACCCCATGTCTTCTGTAGGACCCTGCAAGCTCCACATCTGGAACCATTTCAGGGAGGAGAAGCACAGGACTGAGCTGCCCCTCTTTTGATGCTGGGCCTATGAGGAAGGGTCATGACCCTTGGAGGGTCGGGGGTCACAATGCATGGATGACACCCCTCCTGAGGATAGGAAAACAGGTGGGGGAGGTGGGAAAAGCAGGAATGGGCAGCATGGGGTCGAGGTATTCTTGTTTTGATGCTGGGTGGGGAGGGGGATAGAAAGGGAGCAGCTCCTCCAACCTGTAGGATTGGGGGTGGGTGAAGTAATGGAGAAGATACTAAAAGGTTCCAGAAAACAACCAGCATTTTAATCCTGGAAGAAAGGGCAGGACCAACCTTCACTCTCATTAAGCCTCAGCTTCCCAGTTGTTATAAAAGGAATAGTACTTCCCACACAGGATTCTGGGGGGAATACACCATGAGAGAATTTTTAGCACAGGACTAGCACATCAATATTGCTCAGGACTGGGGTAGTAGCTGCTATTAGTGTTATTATCATTAATTTGCTTAAATGTAGCTGCTTCCCACCAAAGTCTCCACCCAGCTGAGACCAAATGAACACCCCTAAATCGGTCAGGCTATGTGAAATCAACACAAGAACACTGGCAGGGGAGGATCCAGGAGGACTGGGCAGTCAGGGAGACCCTCCCAGAGGAAGCAGCCTGGGGATGAACTTCAGAGGTGGGAGTCTAGCAAGCTGGAGTGGAAGAAAGAAGGGGTCCCATGGAGACAAGAGGGAGCTCTATAAGGCAGATGAGTATGGTAGTGCAAGGAGCAGAGAGAGGCCAGCTGGGAGCTCGGAGCTGGGAGCTGGCTTGACTCGACCAGGAGAGAAGAAATTAAGAGAGGGGAACAGAACCTGTCCCCTCTCTGGGAGGACTTTACCCTGAGACCTGGTTCTATCTGCCACTGCATCCCAAGGAAGCCCTTGGGATCTGCAGGGGACCCCTAACACCCACATGGATACACTCTCCCTGCCCAGGGCTCTGAGAAATCAGGAGGCTGTTCTCTCTGGTTTATTTATTCCCCTGGTTTTTTTTTTTTTTTTTTTTTCTCTTTTCAGGAGACGATAATTATTCAGATCATCGCGGTGATTTACTCGGCAATCAGAGCCGCTCGATGCGGTGGCCGTGCGGCAGAGACAGACGAGCAACGCCAAAGCGGCCGAGGCCGGGGGCTCAGTCCCCCTCCCACCAACCCAGCCGGTCTTTGTTCTCTTTGAGGTCTGCACCCTTGATGCCTGGCGGGCAGTGGGGGTGCCCACCCGCACAGGCACTCAGCAGCAAACTGGGGGCTTGAGAGCCAGTGTGCACATGTGTGCAAACTGGGGAGGGGTGCTGCTGGGCTGGGAATGTTTGAGTTCCTGTATCAGTGTTGGGGGGTGGGAGGTGGAGAGGGCTGTACAATGTTGAGCATGGAGGTCAAGTGTGTAGTCAGAATGTATGCACCTGTGTGATTACAGGGCCTGGGGTCCATCTGTCTTTGCAGGCTTATTCAGAATGCAATGGCCAGGTGCCCAGAGGTTGTATTTTAGGCATCAGCAAGGCGGGGAGGAGAGTTGGGGTTCCTGTGCTAAAGCTTCTGACGGGGTGATCGTGAGTGGGACAGGCGCTAGGTTCTATCTTGGCCTCTCTGGCCCTGTGAGGGGTTGGGAGGTGTTGGGGTACAGTGATCAGTGCATATCCAAATGTGGGGCTCTCCTGGGTCAGTACTGAAGCCCCGGGATCACGTGGATACAGGTGTGGCTGTGTTCACAGGCATGTGCACACACGTGCACTGGCAGGCCTTCGCCCCCTCCAGCCCATGGGCTGGCGCGGTGACGGTGACCTCATTACCGCCTCCGCAAAGGCCCCTTGAAATCCCTGCGCCGTTGCATTTGGCTGCTCTAAGTGATGGGAACGGCCTGCGCTTCCTGATCAATCGCTTAAAATTCAGGGTCGGCTTGCTTGCTGGAGAGGGCTGCCTGCCAGCCCCACGCACCAAGCTCTGCCGCCTCCCCCCCTCAACCCCTCCTTGCCTTGGGGTGGGGGCGCTGCGATACTGCCGTATTGGAAAACATCCCCGCGCTGGCTGGGGGGCCCGGTGGGGCCAGCGCTGGAAGCCGTTCCACTCGAGCAGATGGCTGTGAAACTTTGGCGGCGAGATAAATTGGGTCTGACGGCGTGAGGCCGGCTCACAGATGGGCGGGATTCTCACGCCGTCCCCCACGTCCGGCCCGGCTGCGGGCAGGGCCGGCGCCGCTCAGAACCCCCTTTGGGCACCCGCCTGGCCAGTAAAAGCTTTCAGGAGACCATTCATCCGCCAATAGCCCCACTCTGCCAGAGGCGCCCTCCTGTCACACTCTTCCGGCCTCCTCTCCCCAGGGACAAGCCCCGAGGGAGGGCAGCCCCCAACCCCAGCTTGGTCACCTCCGCCAAGCTGGCAGCTGGGCTTTCCCCCTCCTCTGCCATCCGCAGAGGCCTGAAGCGTGAAGGTTAACAGCTGGGGGGAGGCTGCGTCTCCCTCCCTCACCCCCTCTCTCCTACAGCCCCGCCCACCTGCCAGCCCCGGGGATGTCCTAAACAGGGCTGTGAGAGTGTGTGTGTGTGTGTGTGTGTGTGTGTGTGTGTGTGTGTGTGTGTTGGGGGGAGGGTTGTGGGGCTGAAGGGAGAGGAGAGCCAGAGAGACAAAGAGAGAAAGCTAAAATGAGCAAGGAGGTAAGAAGTGACCTAAGTGGAGACAGACAGACACAGGCAGAGAAAGAAATGGAGACAGAGATGTCGAGATAGACACAGAACAGACACCACGGAGAAGGGAGGAAAGAATCTCAGAGCCAGACTGTAGTCACACAGATAGTGAGGGAAGGGGAAGGATAGGGCAAGGGTACTAGATACAGGCAAGATACAGGATAGATGGCCTTGAGCTTCTGGCAATGGTAGGAGGTGGGGAAAAGCAGAGGTTGGGAAACAAGGCACAGCCCTGGTCTACCCCAGGCCCTCACTGTGAGGGCTTCCACCCTCAAAAAGGGAGTGTAGCTGCCTCTTGGCCATACCCTAGATCCCAACACCACTTCCCGGCTTCAGTACCCCTAGAGTGCAGGACTGAAGAGATGGTGGGGTGAGGGGCTACACAGCCATCACTCTGCCTCAGAGCCTGCCCTGTCTAGCTGACTCCCTGGCGCATCAGTCCAGTGGGCAGATATCGATCCGGCCCAGCCAAGCTCGATACCATGGCCTGCAGCCTGCTCTGCGGCGGTCCTACAAAGAAGAGGAGGAAGGTTCACTCCCCGTGATACCCCAGCAAGGGTTCTGTTCCAGAATTACCTCCTGTCCCCACCTCCCCCAAATCTGGGACTGGCCACTGGAAGGGCGCACTGGCCGCCACCGGTCCTTAAGGGATGGACTGGCCTTGCCAGGGACCAACTGCAGGGGGGCATTGGAGAGGTGGGGGTGGCTCCCCAGCCCCGCCTCCTGGAGTGGGGCGGCAGCGGCCGCCAGAGAGGCCTGAGGGAAAAATCTTTGCTGAGTTGATGAAGTTGAAGTTTCGTAAAGGGCGTGAAGGAGACAGCCAATCAGCGAGCCCTTATTTACATGGGCTCTGTGATTGGCTCTCATGGTGCCTCTTTAGAATGTTACTTTGAAATCTTAAGAAAAAAGGAAAGTCCCACCAATGAGAGGTGGGAAAGAAGCTCAGGCCCCTTAAGTTCATAGAGAGCCCCTACCCAAGCTCTGGGGGGATGTGGGCATTTAAGACATGACCTCAACCAATCCTCGCGGTACAGATGACCAACTCCAGGCTGGAGGGACAGAGAGGCAGGGCTTGGCCTGTATCCAGGCACAGGGTTCTTTTCTAGCACCTTTCCATGTGCCCATCTCCAGACACCAGCTGTGTGACCAGGGGTATCTCAGACTGGAGGTAGGCAGGAGAGAGGGGCCGGCCTGCTAGGGGTAGGGAGCCAGTGGTACACAAAAACTGTAAGTGGTGTCATCAAATTCAACAAGGACACAAATCATGTGGCTTCAAAGGCAGACCCAATTTGCTCCTGAGCTGATCCCAGACCAGCCTGCCCTTGACAACCTAGACAGGCACACTTCAACACATGGGAACCCAGTAACAAGTTCAAGTTTTGGGGGCCTAGAGAAATGGATTTGCTCTGTGCAGAGTGGGGCCAGGTCACCCTAGCAGCCTCTCACTGCCCCGGTCCACACTCCTGAGTCCAGCAGGCCCTGAGTCATTGTTGGGGAGGGAGGAGAGGTCTGGACATTGCCAGCGATGAGGGGAGAACCAGTTTCTGTCATGAGGTCTCCACCCTGCCTTCCCCCTCCCTCCCATTCTGGGAAAAGGGTCCCCTGGGGTTGCCATTTGCAAATCTGGCCCAGCTTCCCTAGCCCACACCCCTCCCTCGGGCCCAGCACAGATGACTCAGACCTGAAAGGAGGGCAAAGTGGGAGGGGGGCACTGAGTGTGTGGAGGCAGAAAAGATAGTCCCTCCACAGGCTGCATATGGGGAATGGAAGACAGGTGGGAGAATTCTAGTGGGGCTCCAACCTCACCTAGTTCTTTCCCTGTGACATAATCTGGAGACCAGGCTAGGCCACTCAACTCCAAATCATTCCGAGCCTGACAATACACGTGAAGGAGAGGCTGTGTCATGCAGCTGTTCCTATGACGGATTATATATATACCCTGTGGGACTGTGGGCAGCAACATCAAGCACTGGGGCAAACACACCTTATTTGCAGAAAACCCACAGTCAGTGCCCAGACATCTGAAGGACTCCACTATTTGCCAGCCCCCTGTGCGCACCCTGCAGATGTGCCAAACTTGCTGTGTGACTATGGATGCGGCACACACATCTCTGAGCCTCAGGTTTCTCTGTTAAGTCCACGTACTCCTGAACATACCATTTCCAGAGGAGGAAGCTACAGAGAAAACTTAGAGGGCCTCCCTGGTGGCCAAGGGGTAAATCTCAGTGCTATCAAGCTATCACCGCTGCGGCATGAATTAAATCCCCAGCCAGGAAGCTGACCCACACATAGCACAGCAGACCTCTCCTGCCTCACCCGCTGCTCCCCTCAGCAGTTTACTTCAGTCGGTCCACCTGTTCTGCCCCCCACTCTGTCTCTGGTGAATCCTCTCACACACACATACACACCCACACCTCTGGCCTGCACCCCAGTTCTATGCATAAATAAATAAATATATCTTTAAAAAGAAAACTTAGAAGCAGGGGCACAGACCAACAGGTGCCTGGGAAGATCTTCCATAGGCCCAGTTGATTCAGCCTGTAGTCCAGGAGTCAAGTAGAATAGGGGTAAGATTGCCAAATCCCACACTTCTCATCAGTTCTCAAAACCATCTCTTCTGCCTCCCTGCCCTCCTCCTCCAAGTAGGAGACTAGGCTGGGTCTGGGGAGAACTGAGGAGCTGTGTGTGTGCGCGCGCGCACGCGTGTGTGGTGAGGGTATAAGAGCCTCCCCGCAGGCCCCTGCTGCCACCGCCATTGCGCTCTGAGAAGCTGAGATAATCCCTTGCCATCTGTCTTGTGTTGCTAACCGGCTCAGCCGGACAGCTGCCCAGGCCACAACTCTGCAGGCAAGCGGGTGCTAGGCTCTGGGGGAGCCAGCCAGCTCTGAGGACCCAGAAGCAGGAACGCTCAATCCTCCCTCCTCCACAATACAGAAGGACAAAGTGAGGCCAAAGAAGGGACTTCCTCCATTCTTGTGTCTGAGCACGGGAAGGAGTGGAGGAGTGAACACTTCCCACAGTCTGGGGTTGTAGACTGCCCTTCCCAGAATGCAGGGGGATACACACAAAGACTGGCTGACTTATGCTCCCGGGAGCCCTCCACATGTGCGAGACCTCGAATGGGAGGGGTGCTATAAGGACACAGCAGGCCTCTGCCCAGGGAAGGAGAGGAGAAGGCCAATGTCCAGGCCTCCAACTTTCCAGAGCCAGCAGAAGTCAGGCTCACAGGATATTTGGGGGGTAATGCTTAGTGACAGGCCCTTCACCATGGCCTTCACCATGATCCCCATTGTCCTGATGAGAAAACAGAGGTTCAGAGAGAAGTGACCCGCCCACTGAGGGCAGGAGCCTGGGCTTGGTATCAGGCTCCAGCAGCAACAGCTCTGCTCCAGTTTGGTCTGTCTCCCCCAACAATCAAGTCTCTCACCCTGCCTCACCTCCTCCACATGAAGAATCCCCCCCCCATGGGTCTCTGAGGTTCTGCCAGTCAAACCAGGGATCACACCCCTGGGAACCAGGGAACCACCCAGTGTGGTTCCAGACAAACAGGATGTCGGATGGACCAAGCCGTGGGGCTGAGTGTTGCCCCTCAGGCCCCTCTCCCTGTCAGTCACCTCTCTCCCCCCGCACACACACTCTCAAACACAGATGCACATGCTCACCTGTCACACCAACAGGTCTCACGCACAAACATGCAAATAAACGCAAGCGCACATACAAACTCAGGCACAAACACAACTCAGACATCTTCCCACATCCACACCAATACACACACCACTCACACCAAAGCTCACACACAGTCCCCCCACAACCTCCACACACAGGAGACTTCCGGTTCCTACAGGCCAGCCCAGCCCCAGGCATTCCATCTTTCCACGCACGGACGGTGATCCTCCAAGCAGAGCCAATGTGTAGGCAGGAATGGGGGTCAAGCAGAGAGATCACTCCATCCTTCCTGCCTATGGGTGGGAGACCTCCAACAACAGTGTCAATGGACCTTCACCCCCTCCTATGCCCTCGATGGCCTTGGGGGCAGCCATATGACCATAGGTCCAAGAGAACTGTCCCCCACCTCTCACCCACAGGGCTCTCAGCTCTCCCAGGCTCATGAGGTAGAGCATCTCCTCAAGGGTATCAATTCATTATTTTTTAAGATTTATTTTTAGGGACCTCCCTGGTGGCACAAGAGATTAAGTCTCAGCACTATGAAGCTAACTGCAGCACAAGTTCAATCCCCGGCCAGGGAGCTAACCCACATAGCTCAGCAGACCTCTCCTGTGCGTGAGTGTGTTTTAAGATTTATTTATTTATGTATACAAATTGGGGTGTAGGCCAGAGGTGTGGGGTGGTAAGAGGATTCACCAGAGACAGAGTGGGGATCAGAATAGGCAGATCGACTGAAGTACACTGCTGAGGGGAGCAGCAGGAGAGGCAGGAGAGGTCTCTGCGACATGTGGGTCAGCTCCCTGGCCAGTGATCGAACTCAGGCTGCAGTGGCTGCAGATAGCTTGATAAAGCTGAGACTTTAACCCCTGTGCCACCAGGGAGGCCCGGGTGTCAATTTATAACAAAAGAGACACACCAGGAAGAGTCTGGCAGTGGTCTGAACCCCACAGGGGGTGAACTCCAGGTGCTGTTTATGCTCCAACCACTGCATTCCCTTCTTCTCAAACTTCTGCCTCTCCCAGTGCCCCCTCCCCCACAACCCTTAAAGGACTCTGGACATAGAGGTGGACTGACCCTTCTCTCCAGACTGGAATTTGACTCCCAGATCACTGTGTTCCTTGAGCCAAAGAGACCCACCTCTGTGAGGCTGGCTGCCCTGCATCTAATGAATGCCCTTGCTCCAGACACACCCATCCTCACTCACACAGAGCACATCACCCACACATACACTCACCCAGTCATCCTCACACATCCATATACACCCTCAGCCTCACACGTTAACACACTCAGTATCACAGTCACACTCACATTTTCATACTCACCATCACACTTTGCTCTCAGTTATACTCACATCAGTATACTTGTATGCCCTCACACTCATGCTCTCATACACTGTCACTCTCTCACACTCACACACTCACATCTTCACTCTGATAGCAGTTCTGGGGCCCTGAGGTCGGCAGAGCTTATCAGAACCACAGACACTGGCGCTGGCAGCCACGCACGCAGGGGGAGAGATGGGGCTGCCACACAGGCCTGGACGGTCCTGAGTAATTCAGGGTGGTGGCAGCTGTGATGGCTGTGGCCAGTCAGCTGCAGGGAATGCTTGGTGGCTGGATTGTCATGGAAAAATTGCTACCAGTGTTTTGTGGGGAGTCAGCCATGATTGGGGCTCACTGAACTCACAAAGGACTTCTCACACATGCTTTTATTTTTAATCCTCAGCAGAAGCTTCACAATGGGTACCATAGTCCCATTTTACAGATGAGGAAACCGAGCCTCAGAGGAAGATACTTACTCAAAGTTGTAAAATGTTTCCCACAAACACATACACGTACCCTGGAGAGAGGTTCCTTTGGTCAATGTGCCCAATTGGAGTTGAGAGAGACAGCTGGAGAATGCAGCTGGATTCTGAACCCAGGAAGCACCAGGTTCAGGGCCTGCACACAGTAGGTGCTCAGCCGCTGCCTGCTGAATAAGCGCACCACTCAGGGATGGCACAGGCCATGCCTCTTCCATTTAACGAAGCTAGTAGACATCTCTGAGCCTCAGTTTCCTTGTCTGGAAGCTGGGTACTAAGTATACCAACTTCATGGGGGTACTGGAAAGAACTGACCAGAAAAACACACATAAAGCAATGAGCCGGGGTCTGGTCGGCAGGAAAGGCTCCGCATGCAGCTAAGGTTGTGATGAGATAGCCTTGCCACAGAGACAGCCACAAAGCAGTGGTCTCTGTATATGCGTCTCCCACTGTCTGGGGCCTCCTCCCTGCTCTCCTTTGCTGTCACTGACTGTCTCCTCTTCAAGGTCAAGTGTATCTGTCTCCTACAGGACAACAGTCATAGTCTCCTGCCACATCCAGCACCCCTGTTGACCTCCCCACTGGCCTCCAGTCACCCAGGTGGCTGTTCTCATCTGGATCTTTCCTGCCTATACACGGAGAGTGGGCCAGCCTGCCGCACTCGGGGCCTGCACACAGTGGAGGCTCAAGTCCTGCCCACAGAACTGACAGTCAGGCACCGTGTCACCTCACGGCAACCAGCCGTTAGGATACTTCTGCCGTTAAAGTAAACCACGGTGGTCACGGGTCTGTTCTCTCTGCAAAAACAAAAAACACCCAACCACTCTTGTTGGGTGAGACCCAGAGCAAAAGACCAGACGGGCTGCTTCCCCGCCCAGAGGCTGAGCGTCAGGCGCCCAGCCAGTCTGAAGGGGCCCCGTCTGGGCCCAGGTGCGCCAACACTGACAGGCAGGCGGCACGTGACCACAGTGCCCAGTGGGAGAGGCAGGCGCTCCGTCCCCAGGGCACTGAGATTATGGAGCCTCTTCCATATTTGATTCAAAATAAAAACCACAGTAAACCATAGACCAGAAACTTACACGTCGGCTGAAATTAAAATAGCTTTTTGCTACGTTTTCTAGTTTCAGTAATCTGGATCCGCTCATGGAAGCTGAATCAGGCAATCTGTCCCTCTTGCTTTACCTGGCCCTCGCACCTGCTCTGTCTCCCCTCTGGAGCAGACCCCAGCTGGGCCAAGGGGGCATCCCTGGCCCAGTGCTCATGAGACTGACCCCCCATAAGCCTTCCAGCATCTCTGGGCCCTCCCTCTTCCGGGGAACCTTGTGGCTGGGCCCGTGCCTGCGGCGAGTCTCACCCCAGTATTATTTTAGTCGCAGACAGACACGAGGCAGATGGTGACAACATCCCTTCCCCGCTCCCCACTGACGAGCTGTTGCCGCCCTGAAGCCTCAGGGTTCTTCTCCCTCAGGAATATTTCAAACCCGATTCGGTGGCTAAATAAGGCTGCTCTTGTGAGACGCGGGCACATCTGCTCCTCCTCCTCCTCCCCACCCCTTACCCATTTCCTGGGACTGAGCAGAGCACCCTGGGGAGGCCCTGACAGCTTACAGCCCTGCCTCATGCCCCCAGCTGCCCTGCGGTGTGCCAGGCACTGTGCCATGAACATTGTTCAACCAGGAGGGGTCAAGTATTGTGCCCACTTTACAGATGAGGAAGCTGAGGCTCAAAATAAAGCAGAGGCGCATCACAAATCACACAAAAAGGAGGGGTTCCCTTGGGTACCCTGGAGACACAAAGGGACCCTCTTTTCCCTTCTATCCCTGAATCAGTCTCCACCTGACCACCTCTACTCACAGCCTTTGGGGGCCACCTTAGAAAACCCACCTGCCACCATTTAGTGAATTTCTCCAGCTTCAGCTAACAGTTGGGGCACAAGGTCAGCCAAGCATTGCCTGCCCACCCCCTCCCCCGCTGACCCTCTTCAACGGGCTTGTAGGTGTAATCGTGAGCATCAAGGGCAGGAGGGGGCCGTGAGACAGGCCTGGTTTCCATCTCAGCTTTGCCGAGATTTTGGGCAAAGCACTTACAGCTCTCAGGATCTTTTTTCCTTCCCATCTGTACAATGCTCAGCAGCAGCCCCCCATTTTCTCCCTTCATTCATAGATGACTGCTCTATTCATTGCACCTACAGCAGAGCCTGGGACAGAGCACATTGCCAATAAATATTTACTGACTGATTGACACCTCAGTGAATGAAATAGCAGGTCAGGCTGGGGCTGGGGGCTTAAGAGGGCCTTTGCTGCAGCCCCAGGCCAACAAGGCCTGGAGCAGCTCTGCTCCTGTGGTCACCCAAGGCCTGAAGCCACAGAGCCAAGCTGAGCTGTGTCTCTGACCCCTGCCCAACTCCCACAACACAGTGCTCAGAGGCTTAGGAGGACGACCCGGGCACCAGGCTACCACCACTGAGCTCAGCGCAAGAAGGTGCAGGAGCGAGGACACGGTTATTTCAGTTTCTCAGGTCCCCTCTCCAGCCACCCACCCCAACTGGTCAAGGGTGGTAAAGCCAGACAGGGGTTCTCCGAGGGCTTGTGACACAGTCTGAGCAGAAGAGGACATGCCCACCCCCATTCAGACCTCCTGGCTGAGGGCTCCTGATCCCTAGTCCGTACCCCCCCACCCCGCCTCAGTGGGCCTTCTCCTAGGACTGGGCCAAGATACACACTGACAAGCCACCACACAAAAACACATATCCACCATGGTAACACACTCTCAAAAGATATACAGAACTATGTACACAAATATGCATCACCCACCAAAACACAAACATACACCAGGCTCACACTGTGTCTCACAGTCACAAACACACGCCACAGGATTACCCGCACAGCCATGAACACGAGTGTGGTACATGCAGAGAAAGGCCAAGTACCCTGCCAGCCAAGAGCAGAGATGTGCACAGCAAGGCACAGAGACCTGCCTCGCACAGAAGCCGTCTCCTCTACTGGCCTGGGCTGGGCTCTACTGGCCCAGAGGACAAGTTGGGGCAGGGACACAGGATCAGCCCAGGGTCGGGGTATGAGGCAGTCCCTGCTGAGGTCAGTTCTGCAGCCCCCACTTTCACAGGACTGGAACCAGACCCAGCTGCTCATCACACACTGACATGCCCCCACTACCAAGCTCTCCCCTCAGCCCAGGTCACCCGCACATTCATGAATGGCAGAAGAAATTGGGCAAGACTGGTCACTATCTACACAAAAGCCAATACAAAGGAAAGAGAAGCTGACTGTCAGCATAGAAACCTGCAGACACTTCAGCAAAGCGTTCTGGGAGGCAGGCCATACTCTGCAAACAAGGTCACGAAAGGCACATCCATCTAGGGGGCCGCGTGTTAACCCTGCTCTGAGACCAGCAGCTTGGGAAGGCCTCCTGGTGAAGGAACCAGGTTTTCTTCTCTAGCCCTCCCTCTTTCTGGGCACATTTTATCCATTCCCACTCAATACTACTCTGTGGTGCCTGTTGCCCTGGGCCGGCATTCAAGGCCCTTAATTATCCAGCCCCATCCTATGTTCTTTTTCCCAGGCCTGTGCAAGGCTGTTCCCTCTACCACGAATTCATTCCCAGGCTCCTCCCCCACCTTTTGGCATCCTGCCCATCCATCAAATCAACGCCACCTCCCCAGAGAAGCCTCCCCAATCCCTGCCAGGAAAAAAAATTCTCACTTCAGTGTTGGAATGAGAGAGGAGGACCCACATGGGGCTCCACTGGGCCTCAGTGTCCTAATCGGTGAAATATGTAAGACACAGCCTCTCCCCACTGAAAGCAGAATGAGGCAGAATAACCTATCACGTGCGGGGGTTGGGAGTGGGGGTTCTCAAAGCAGGATTCACAGACCCTTCGGAGTTTCCAAGACCTTCTCAGGTAGCTGAGATCAGAGATATTTTACTAATAATACCACGACATTATTTAACTTTTTCAGTGTTGACACTGACATTGATGGTACAAAAACAAGAGTGGGTAGATCTGTTTGGCAGTGACACCAAACAGTACTAAAAGCCATTGGATTTGTCAGTATGTGGAAGGTGCGGTTTTTTAAAAAAGCTAGTTTCACGGAAGAATGTCCTTATGGAAATGAAGCGGTAAAATGTGTGATTGTATTAAATCTCAACCCTTGCAGACACATCTATTAAACATTGTATATGATGACATGGCAGATTCACATACAGCATTATCTGTAACATACTAAAGTGTGACTGCTCAAGGAAAAGCACTTACGCAGCTGTTTGAGTTACAAGCTGAACTAGCTGCTCTTTCACTGGAATGCCATTTTTCTCGACAAGAAGGACTTACAGACAAATACCGACCTGGACATTTCTGGATATTCTCAGAAAAATAATGAAGTAAGCCTGTCACTTCAAGGAAAACAACTAACAGTATTTGTTGCCAATGACAAAATACTGTTTTAAATGAAAATTTGAATTTTAGAATACTTGTGTGGGTCACAATAAACTTGTTAGCTTCCAGGTACATTTCTGACATTGGCAGTCATATCAGTGGGTATGATTATTTAATGCTATATAATGAAATGTGTTAATATTTGAAGTATCTGCAAAACTCAGAACGACCAGTGCATGATGTTATAAAATCACGCATGGGTAAAAGACTCACTGAAAGTGTAAGGTAGACAAATGGACTTCAATGTAACAGAAAAGGAAAAAGTCCATAATAGGAAAATTTCAAAAATAAGGTATCAGATTCTATGTGGGAACTAACCTTTAAGAAACTACCACTTGTCAAGTTTTGGTGTAGTATCAAATTATCAGAGCGGGCTATGAAAATACCCCTCCACTTTGCCACCTAGAAATCTGTATGAAGCCAGATTTTCTTCAAATACTTCAACCACAACAGCAACAAAAATCAAACATAACATACCACAATAGACTGGAAACAAAGGCTAATAGGAGAATCTAATCCTAAAGGGACTGTTTGCTCTATTAAACCAGATATTAATGAGATTGGCAACACTGCAAAAAGAACACCACTCTTCTTGCTAATTTTTTTTTAAGATTTATTTTATTTTTGCATAGAAGCTGGGGTGCAGGCCAGAGGTGTGAGTGGGACACACAGAGACAGAGTGGGAAGCAGAACAGGCAGGTCAACCAAAATACACTGCTGAGGGGAGCAGCGGGCGAGGCAGGAGAGGTCTGCCTCGCCATGTGGGAATCTCCAAGCTGGGCATCTTACTCGCGCTGCACTTAACCCATTGCACCACCAGGGAGGCCCCCTTCTTGCTAATTTTTGTTCAAGAAAATAAAGTTATTTTTTCATAGAAATCTATTACCTAGGTTAACAAGTAATGGAATTACTACTGTCGTTTTAAATAAATAGATATATGTTTTTTAATTTTCTTAGTTTTAATTTCTCATATGATAAATCTAATGGTAATGATCCATATCAACAAGTTCTTCTGAAATTCTCAAAAATGCTTAAAAGTGAAAAGGAGGAGGCCTCCCTGGTGCCACCGGGGTTAAGTCTCAGAGCTGTGAAGCTATCAGTAGCCATTGCAGCATGAGTTCGATCCCCAGGCAGGGAGCTGATCCACATGGCACAGCAGACCTCTCCTGTCTCGCCCACTGCTCCCCTCAGTAGTGTGTTTCAGTCAATCTACCTGCTATACTCCCCACTGTCACTGGTGAATCCTCTCACCCACCCTGCACCTCTGGCCTACACCCAGTTCTTGGATGCATAAATAAATACAAATAAATCTTTAAAAAAAAAAAAAGTGCAAAGAAGTCTTGAGAACAAAAAGGTTGAAAACTGATGGTCTAGTGTCTTAGCAGCAAAGACTAACGGCTGACAAGAAGAAACATCTAGATCAGCAGAAATAGGCAGTAATCAAAAGAGGCTACCAGAACTAGCTCTTTTGAAGAGGGCCCAGGCCCCAGGCCTTCAGGTCTGGGGCGAGGTGGGGCAGGGCCATGTGACTTTCGGGTGAGGGTTCTGGCAGAGGTTTCTAGAGTCCCTAACTTAGCTCTGCTGTTCCTGGAGGGGATGTGAGCATGCAGGGGATACCCTAACATACAACAGACCTCTCTGCAGGCTGAAACCAGTCAGGGAGCTCCTGCCCGCCCCAGACGGCCTTCCTCCTCCACCCCACCCCCACCCACAAAAAGGATTCGGGCCTTAAAATCGTCACCACTGCACAGCAAACAATACAGAGGGGACATTATGCACCAAGAGAGAGGCCTCGTTATTGGTGCTGCTGAAACAGCGGCGCTCTGTTCGGAGCAGGCTAGGGAAGACAGTCCAGACCCTCACACCTCGAAGCCCATCCTCACATGCGCAGACCCACCCTGGGGCGCGCAGACTCGTGCTGCAGCACACAGGAAACCTTTGGAAGCCCCCTCCCTCCCCCACCTCTAGCACACTTCCGCCCACCATTACCCTCCTAGGTCCTCACTGCTAGTTCCACACATTCCCGTGCACTCGCACAGGCAGCCTCGCCTGTGCAGCCCTGGAGGGGCTGGAAGGGACAGAAAGCCGACACGTTCAGGACCCTAAGGTCGCCCTGCCTGCTCTGCCTGCACCACCTGGCCGGGATCACAGGGCACCAAACCCAGCAGCAGCCTAGGCTGGGCCAGACATGCCCAGACCCACAGAGGGACACAAAGGCTGCCTTGTTGCTTTGCCAAAGCCTCCAGGCTCTGGAGGGAGAGGGAGGGACCCGGGCAACTGGCGCCCCTACCCTCAGCTCCAGACTGGACTTTAACCTCTTAGGCCACTACCCGCGCTGGAACTAGAGGGCAAGGTGAGGACAAGCAAAGCCTCCTGATAAAACTTAACCCAAAGAGGGCCCCCCAGGCCCAGAGTTTAAACTCAATCCCAAGGTCTTTTGTTTCTCTTCTGAGTCAGGCTTTCACGCCCCCCCCCCACCCCGACATCTGCCCAGGCTTTTTCCCTCTTTCTGGAATTCCCTCCCCCCTTTTGCTGGTGAAGTTTTCATTTTCCTTTAGAACCGCTGTTCAGAGAGTATCTCCCTCAAGAAGCCTTCCAGATCTCAAGGCTTCCCCACCAAACAGGGAGCCCACAGAAGACTCCCCAGCACTGACCAGTCTGGGGGCAGGACCAGCAGGGGAATGGATGAGTGGGTGCAGCCAGGCCAGAGATTCAGTCACAACTTAGGCCAAAGTCTGACCAGCTCCAACACCACACTGTAGCAGTGGAGGGGCGAGATCACCAGCCGAATCACAGACCAGGACAGTCACCAGCCATCCCACCAGGTGATACAAGAGTCCCTTAGAGGAGCCTGCTTTCTCACACCCAGGCCTTTGTTCTCATTCCGCGGACATGTCCCTACCCACCGGCTTGCCAAGTCCTTCCCATTCAAGTGGTAGCTGTTTTGCTCTTTTATTTCACTTACAGGGTGCTTACTGTGTGGCAGGTACTGTTCAAAGTGTATTAACTCATTAAATCCTCCCAACAACTTTGAAGTAGGTATTATTATTACTCCCATTTTAAAGATGAGGAAAGGAAAGCCAGTGAGGTTACAAGCTCTTCCACACAGTGAGTGAGCGGTGCAGCTGCCCTGGGAATGCAGCTAGTCACCTCCAGGCCCCCTCCCTGGCCTCTCAGACCAGGTTAGGGGACAGAACTGTGAGCATCCCCAAATTCAGACCCCCTTGTGATGTAATCAACTACCTATTGGCTTCACTCCCCTCTTTTTTTTTTAAGATTTATTTATTTATGAACACAAGCTGGGGTGTAGGTCAGAGGTGTGGGGGGTGAAAGGATTCACCAGAGCCAGAGCAGGGAGCAGAACAGGCAGATCTACTGAAGTATACTGCTGAGGGGAACAGCAGGTGAGGCAGGAGAGGCCTGCTGTGCTATGTGGGAATCTCCCTGGCTGGGGATCACTAGTGCTGCAGTGGCTCCAGACAGCCTCATAGCGCTGCCAGGGAGGTCCTTCACTCCCCTCTCTTAATGAGGAGCCCCTTGGGCTCCCCTAAGGATATATGTTGGTGGTGCACCCAGGGCTCAGCCCCTAACAAATACCTGAGCCACAGAAGCTCTCAAGGAACATTGTTGAGGGCCTGCCTGGTGGCCGAGGGGTTAAGTCTCAGCACTATCACCGTGAAAGCCCACCCTGATGGCCTGAGTTCCATCCCTGGCCAGGGAGCTAACTCGCATATGGCGTAGCAGGCCTCTCCTGTCTTACCCACTGCTCCCCTTAGCGGTATATTTCAGTAAATCTGCCTGTTCTGCTCCCCACTCTGTCTCTGATAAATCCTCTCAGCCTCCCACACATCTGGCCTACACCCCAGCTCTTCTACACAAACATAAATAAACAAAATCTAAAAAAGAAAGAGAGCCTCCCTGGTGGCGCAAGGGGTTAAGTATCAGCACTATCGATGCTGATGGCATTGGTAGCCACTGCAGCATAAGATAAATCCCCAGCCAGGTAGATTCTTACATGGCACAGCAGCAGACCTCTCCTGTCTCGCCCGTGCTCCCCTCAGCAGTGTACTTCAGTAGATCCGCCTGTTCTGCTCCCCACTCTGGTTCTGGTGAATCCTCTCACCACCCCACACCTCTGGCCTACACCCCAGTTCTTGTATGCATAATAAATAAATCTTTAAAAAAAAAGAAACATTGTTCACTTAATAATCTTAAGCACAATAAGGATGCTGGATTCCTAATACCCAAGAGGGGAGGAGGTAGGAGTTACCTCAAAAAGTCCAAGTTCTCCAATCCCATTATCACACACCATTCACTTTGACACTCAATGCAAGGCCTCTACTGTCCCAATATATGAGGCAATGGGAAACTACAGAGAGGGTAGGAGCTATCAGTCCCACAGGGACACCCAGCTGCCCCAAGTCTCCACATCCCTCTAGGCAAAGGGTCTCTTGAAATCCTCAAGCAACATGAACTACAAAGACAGAACCTCTTTTGAGTCTGCTGCCCCATTTCACTCTTCTTACATCCTCTTTACCAAATGACTAGATAACTTCCCTGGCTCTTATCAATGTTTCCCAATTGATGCTGAAACCCCAACCAGTGGATAAAGACACCTGGGCATCAGTGGGCCAGCCAGAGCACAGAGATCTGTGCTCACACTCACAGGTTACCTTCAGACAGAGCCTCCTTCTCTAGAGCTCCCAAAAAGGAGACACCACCAAATCCCAGCCTCCCACTAGCTATCCTTGTACTCTAAAACAGGGCCAATCCCATTCCCCAAAGAAACAGCCCCAAGATCAAGGTCTCTGGCATTTGTCTCAGTCTTCCAGCTCTGAAATGGGCTCGGGACAGTCTGGAGAATGGATGGGAAAGATTATAGGTCTTAGGAACAGAGGCCCCTGGCTACAGAAGACAGCCCCATTCCCCAGCTAGATGTGGATTGCCTAGACAGCCTGGGGCGGCCCATCTGTCTGCCAAAGCTATTCAAACCTGGGCTCCCTGGGTAAGCAACAAAAAAATACCTACCTCTGTGAAAAGGAGTTGAGGGTTTTCCCCCATTCCAGCCATTAACAGCACAGTTTCCAGAGAATCTGCTTCCTTCTCCAGGGAGGACAGACTTGGGGTGACTGCAGAGGGAACTACTAAATTCCTAGTCAGGAAGGACTTGAGGCAGCAGCCTGTTTGGAAGGGAGCTGAGGGCTTTGCTTAAAGCTGCATGTGCAGCTGCTGTTTGTGCTTAAATAATAGCTTACAGATCAATAAAAACAGCAAAGTTTCTGAAAGCGCTTTACATAAAATGAAGAAAATGCCAGTTGCCCATATCAAAAAAATTAATTATTGTTATTTTGATGATGATGCACTTTGTGGGCACCAAGGACCTTCAAGCCGTTTCCCCCTTTCCCACCAGGCCCCGTGAGAGAGCAGCTGGACTGTGCATAGGCTTATCTTTTGGAAAAGAAAATCTACCTCAACATCAACTGACAAATACATGCCACAAAGCCCAAGGCTGGGCCTTCGAGGGAGAAAGATGACCTGAATCCCAATACCTGCGCTCTCTGTGTGCCAGGTACCGGATGCCCTTTGCCATCTTTTATGACCACTCCACAAGGTAGCACCGAATTACTGTATCTCCTCTATTTTACAGATGAAAAAAAAGAGGCTGAAAGAGGCTATGTGACAACAGTTACCATTTATTCCATGCTAACTAAACCATGGAGCCCACTGTAGTCCCATTTACTGATGAAAAACTGGATGTTCAAAAATTGTTGGCCTCTTAAGATCAGAGCTGATCCTTGAAAGAAATGACTTGAACCTAAATCCTTGTCTGTCTCATTTTGCTTCCCTTCATCTCTTATGCACTCCGTTCTATTTGGTGTCTAGCGGGGCCCTTACCACACAAATTTTGGAGTCTCTTGCTCTCTCCAAGCCTGTTTATCTGTAAAATGGGAATAATCATAGTTTCCGCCTCACAGCATGTTCTGAGGCCTAAGCAAAGCATTATGCCCAAACTAAGGTAACCACTCAAGAACTGGGAACTATTGTTCTTATTCTTGACCAATAAGGACCCACTGAGAGTCCCTCACAGAGAGATAGACTCAAATAAAGCCAGGAAAAGACTCACCCAGTTGCTCAGAACTCACAACTAGGGACTCTGGTCTCAAGATGACGGACAACAGATCCTTGCCTCTGGGCCAGCAGCCCCACCCACCCAAGGTCGCTTTTATCAAAGTCTTGTGGCTTTTCCGAGGTACCAACAGGCTGGTGCTAGTGTGGCGGAGCGCTCAGAGTGCTGGAAGAACGGACAAGATGGCGGGAGCGGAGCCGAAGGGGCTGACCTTCTGCACACTCAAGTTCACCTACCTGGAGGGCCCTCGACTGACTCTTCTGTATGGGTCTGGGTCCTACTGTTACCGGAACCAAGCTGCCTTAGCAGCTTGGGTGCCCCCAGGAGCGGTGGGGCCTCTTATCCCGCTGCTCCGGAGTCAGTTATAGCAGTTGCTCCTGCCCAGTAACTGCCGTTTTTTGTATGGACCAATCAGGTGCTAGGAGATGATGGGTCGGTCCAATCAGCTCCAGGATTGAACATGGTCCAATCAGACTTGTGGATGGTACTCTGGGAGAGGATATAAGCCAGGATTGGCGGGCCCTAAGAGAGAAAAAGATTGAACCAAAGAGGAGAAGACACGACACGACCAGCCCCCAGGAGAAGAAAGACGACGGTTCCAGACTCCGGAGAGAGAAGAGAGAAGTCAGTTCCTGGCCTCTGGGAAGAGAAGAGAGAGGAGAAGAAGCCCCAGCAGCCGCCCTCCGAAGAGGAAGAGAAGCCGAAGGACTCTGCAGAGACGGGGCCTCCGTTCCTGTGTCTGACGTAG
>PVIJ01013488.1:0-13339 GCA_004024925.1 Scalopus aquaticus
AGGGGAGGGGGCAAGAAAGGGGAAGGGAGGGAATTATTTAGACCTAAATATCAGAAAAGACTGAATTTGTATAAGGCGTTGCTTGGGGTCGGTTGGTAACTCTCACTCACAGGCCTGTGTTTTTGCCTGACTCAGCGTCGTCATGGAGATGGCAGACAAGGAGGCAAGAACAGCCCTAATGTTTCTGTGTCGCTGCGCCACGCACTGGGGAAGGACCAGAGGACCCCAGGAAGCTCGCTTTGAACGGCCTGAGCTTGCCGTATGCCGGGCGCGGGAACCGGCACAAACTCAGCTTTCAGGGGTTTGAATCAATTCAGCGTTAATGTCATTTCCAAGCGTATCATTTAAAGAGTAAATGTCTTGGGCCTCCCTAGTGGCACAGTGGTTAAGCACTGCACTGTGGAGCTGTTGGCAGCTTCAATGCCAGTTCGAGCCCCGGCCAGGGAGATTCCCACAGGGCACAGCAGACCTCTCCTGCCTCGCCCGCTGCCCCCCTCAGCAGTGTATTTCCATCGATCTGACTGTTCTGCTCCCCACTCTGTCCCTGGTGAACCCTCTCGCCGCCCCACACCTCTGGCCTGTACCCCAGCTTGTATGCAAAAATAAATAAATCTTTTAAAAAAAAGAGTAAATGTCTTCAAATCATTTCTTCGATACAGTGTTGAGATAACACATTTCAATTATGCAAGTGATAACTGCACAGGGTAAAACTTACAAAGCATTAAAAAAGACAAAAATGAAAAGCAAACCCCATTGCAGGCCCAAAGTTTCTGCGGTCCTTCTGGAACTTTCCCAGACACCCACAAACATACATGCACATGTGTTTCCATTCTTTGCCCATAACATGGATATAATTACTTTCCTAATTGAAAAGTTTACCCTAATTGGGGCCTCCCTGGGGGCACAAGGGTTAAGTCTCAGCACTATGAAGCTATCGGCAGCCACTGCAACAGGAGTTCGAGCCCCGGCCAGGGAGCTTCCCACAGGGCACAGCAGACCCCTCCTGTCTCCCCGCTGCTCCGCTCAGCAGTGGATTTCAGTGGATCTGCCTGTTCTGCTCCCCACTCTGTCTCTGGTGAATCTTCTCACCCCTCCCCCGCACCTCTGGCCTGTACCCCAGCTCTTGTGTGCATTTACCTCCAGAAAGAACCTCCCAGCGCCAAGCCTCTTTCTTCACACACTGTGCGGAGGGTAGGACCAGGCCCATGCAGCTCCAGTTACAGGTAAACATGCCCCGACACACTGGGAGATTCCACATCAAGTAAAACATGTCAAATAGGAGGTTTCTGGAAATGCTTTTCCCTCCAGAATCAAGCAGCATAGTTAAAGCCACAGAGAAGACGGAAATTTAAATTATTAAACCTGAGCCACTTGAAGAAAAACCTTCTTGGCTTTAAGGTCAGATGGATCCTCTTTAGATAAACAGTGGGGCTGGGAGCAAAACAGGCAGCAACACAGCAAAACTCAACAAAACCCAGCGAAGCGCTGGGGAAGCATTTGAGACATTACGGGTCAAACTCCAGGGATCCAGTCACTTTCTGAGTCGGCCCCATGTCCGGACGTTCCTGGACTGGGCAGCAGGGCCTGGCTCCCGCTGCACCCCCAAGCCCATGAGGAAGGCGACCCTGCTGCTGGCCATCAGTGCCGTGGCCGCCAGCTCCCGAGTGCAGAGGGTCAGGTTAGGGCACAGGGAGCACGTCCCCTCTGGGCCCCCAGCTGTCCCTGCACCCCGCAGAAGCTGAGGTGCTGGACCGTCTGACCGCCCTTTGCAGAAAAGCCCCCTGCCCAAAGGCGACCGTTAAGCAATAACTAACCAATTTGTTTCATTTTCCTTTTTAATTATGCTCCCTTTTGATCGATGACCCTTTTAAATTCAAAATCAGCTTTTTTAATAAATACAAAATCAAAGTGCAGAGAGGAAAGCATTGAGCTAAAATAAAATGGCCGACTTCTCTCTCAGGGAACGTAGAGTGAGGCCTGCCTCACGCAGCGCTGCGCTGTCAGAATCAGCGCAGGGGTTGCAGGTGACGGGGTGCAAGGACCCAGCCCCCCAGGACCGGGCTCGGGGGGCCTGAACGCCAGTGCCTGGAGAGCTGTCGTGGACCTCAAGCCCGCCCTGTCCTTCCAGATCAGCACCCGGGTGATGTCTTCATCAGACTCCTGCGTTAGCTTCCTTCTGTTCAAACATCCTGCTCTCTCCCTGGGCTCCTGGTTGCTGCAGAGTCGTCCCAGTTGTCTTTCCTGAAATGGCCCCGGAACACAAATGCTCCCCAGCTTGCAAGGTGAAAGTTCTTTATTTCACGGCCCCCCACCCCCAAGGAAAGCTGGGTTAGGTATTAAATCCTGGGCCCAGGACGCCTGGACCCCCCACCCCAACACTATCCTTCGTCTTGTAACACCCACCGTTGCTTATTCGATAGCTGAACTCTTTTAATAAGCCAAAAATGAAAGGAATTTGATTTCTTTGTGGGCAACCTGCTTTGTCTCTCGCCCCTTCCCGCCCCATTCTGGCTTTTAGGATCACGTTCTCATACTTTTTTATAATTTCACATTAAAAATTAATATTACGGGCCTCCCCGGTGGCGCAGCGGTTAGGCGCTGCACTGTGGAGCTGTCGGCAGCGGTGACGTGAGTTTGACGCCCGGCCGGCCGGGGAGATTCCCACAGGGCGCAGCAGACCTCTCCTGCCTCCCCGCTGCTCCCCTGAGCAGTGTGTTTCCACTGATCTGCCTGTTCTGCTCCCCACTCTGTCTCTGGTGAACCCTCTCGCCACCCCACGCCTCTGGTCTGTACCCCAGCTTGTATGCATAAATAAATAAATCTTTAAAAATAAATAAATAAATAAAATAAAAATGAATATTATGTGCAGCCTGGATCTTATTTCATTCATCCTGCTTTGTGGACCAATTCAGTTTGAAAACCGAGGTCCTCTACAGTTCTGGGAAATGCTCTAATTTCTTTGATTAGTTTTTAACTTCTGTTTTCTTTGTTCTTTGTCTTTGTCCTTTCTTTTTGAAGTGTGAGCTCTCTCCGCAGGCAGGCAGGCAGGCAGGCAGGTCGGAATGCTCCTCGGGCGGGTCAGGAAGGAATCGGGCACACAGGGCAGCGTCCTTTCCTGCTCACTCCGGCTTTTGCGTTTACTTCCTCCGCCCCCCCAGAGCTCGCTGCCAGCCCAGACGGGCGTTTGTTCTGTCGGCAGGTGCAGAGCCCGCGGAGCCCCCCTTCACATTCTCCGCTACGCCGCCTCCCGGCAGAAGCCTGACCTGTCCCTGGCATACTCGCAGCTTCTCCGTGCAGGCCTCTGTGACACACGCCAGCTTCTGTGGCCACTTCGCACCAAAGCATCAGGCTTCGTCCCCAGGTTCTGCTTTTACGGACGGTGCGGCAGTAACATTCTTGCGTCTACGCGCCCCGCACCATCCACTATCTCGAACCAGCTCTTATGGGAGGCGGGGGGTCGGCTGGCTCCCCGGGAGCTCTGGGGAAGGGGGGAGGTGGGTCCTGTGCCAGTGCTGTCTCCCCTCCACCACTGACTGGACCCCCATCCCCACACATCCCGCGTGGGTTTTCCCACTGCCGTGGGTGAGAAGGACATCGCGCTTTAGCTTGAATTTGCATTTTCCTGATTATGAAAAAATGAGATGTTTAGGTCTGTTCCTTGGGTTTTCTCTCCTCGAGTTGCTGGATTATATCATTTGTTCTGTTTTCGTGTGTGAAGATTTCCTTTTTCAGTTGAACGGTCAGTGCGCTGTGGCATGACCCATCTCAGGCGTGCGGCACCAAGAAGACACACGTGTCCAGCTACGGCCAGTCAACGTCCCCTTCTCTCCTTTCAAGCACCCCTCCTTCCTCCCGACTTACCCTCCAGCCCGCCTCTTCCCTCTGGCAACCACTTTTTTTTTCATTCATATATTTACATAAATATATGCCTTTATTTTTTATATTTAAGATGCTTCTCTTCCACTTGTTGGTCCACGGGAGCATCTTAGGTGTCCTGGGGCCGAGCCTGGGGGTGCTGCTCTGAGCGCCTTCTCCACGATTTTGATGTCTTTGAACTCAGTGCACTGACAGGTGTTCTGGGCACGGGGTTTGGAAGGCTGCGTCTTGCCTTCGGGTATCGAGATACCACTCGGTGTCTTTTCAGAAAGTCGCAGCTTTGTTCTCCCTTGTTTTATGCCCTGGACTTTGTTTAGGTGGGTGAGGGAGCAAAGTGTCACCTACTGAATCTTCTTCCTCCCCACTCTGCAAAGCAGCAGCCTCTGGTGGGGCCACAGGGTGGGAATGCCTGCCCCCTGCACAGATCAGTCCCTCAGTTTGCAGCCACTCTCTCTGCAGCTGCTCGCGGCCCCCCAGTGCTGGGGCTGAAGCTCACAGACCAGTGGTTCTCCCCTGCTGGGTCTCCTCGGGAGCTCTGCCCTCCCAGGCTGATTTCCATGGTCCCATCTTCTTTCTCTCCTCGGGGAACTTGCCATCCCCTTCGAACTCTTATTTCAAGCTTTGAGAGAAGAGGATTAATTGTCTAAGTTTTGTCCACCATACAGGACTTTAAGTATTGTGTGAATATATCATAATTTGTATTCTGTCATCAATATTTATGGGTAGAATAATTACTTCCATCTCTTTAGCATTATAAATAACACAGCAATAACTTAATGAGCTCAAATTTGTTTCTATTTTTTTGAACATCTTGATGATGCATTTTGCCCAATTCTAATGAATATGTTTGCTCTTTTAATATGTTAAATATATTAACTTATGGGATTTGTTGCAAATATTTTACCCGATTCTTATTTTCTTCTTTATTCTGCTCCATATTTTAAATGTATGTGTCTATTTATGAGACAATAAAAAAATCCAATAATATTTTTCCTTGTGATCATTTTATTGCTTTCATTCTGAGAATGTTTTCTTTTTTGAGGTAACAGGTGATTATTTTATCTCTGTTGCTTTTTGTGCTACAATATTATCTTCTTTTCTATTTAGCTACTTAAATCTGGCTGGAACTAGACTTGAGATACGATCTGATGAGAATATTAATTTATATAATAAATGACATTGAGGAAAAGGTTGGCTGTTCCTTAGTCTACCAACTTGTGATATCCTCTTAATGTGTATTCAGTAATTCCCATAAATGTCCTTTACCACGGCGGGCAGCTCCAAGCAGTGATCAGAGCCCCGGCTGAGGACAGCTCCACTCACGGGTGCTCGAGCCGCACCAGCAAGGCACAGAGAGGCCGGGCTGGCAGGACGACCTCAGCGCAGCCCCCAGTCTCAGGGAGACCCCGACCCTCACTTCACCCCGTGCCGCAGCCTCACTGCCTGGGGGCTGTCTCCTCGCCTGCCGGAGCATCACTGCCTGCTCTGGGCTTCTGTGTCAGAAAGGCTGGCCCTAGCAGGAGAGGCCACGACGGTTTTGACTTAAAACTGGTCCTTACCGGGCTCTCTGGCCAGGTTCCTGCATTTCCAGCCTGTCCCTGACCCACTTAGGGAGGCCCAGGGGGGTTTCTCCCCTTCACTTCCCTGGTCTTCTTAGCTGCAGTACATGGAATATTTGTGCCAGGCCAAGCTGACGTGCACTGCGGATGGTGAGCTCCAGTGAGCTAGGGGTGGAAGCAGGTCGCAGAAACCGGGGGCGTTCTCACCTCCCTGCTTCCTTGCGGGCTGCTCTGACGCCAGCCCAGGGCTCCAGGCACCGTCTGGGGACGTCTCTTCTTGTTTTTACAAAAATCCAAGAACAGCAGAGCTGTGGCCCATTTGTTCTGATAAACACACATTTGAGGGCCTCAGGTGGTACCTTCGCAGCTTAATACTTAGGTGCGTCCGAACTCACCACCCAAAGACTCTCCCATCTTCCAAGGGTCCCTGCGAGTTAGCGTTTTGCGACACCTGCCAAGGGTGAGGGTCTCCTCCAGACAGCAGACACACACCCTCGACCTCACAGGATCTCAAGGCAGTGGCGAGCAGGCTGGGGGGGAAATCAGGCCAGAAACAGCAGCCACCAGGCCCACCAAGCCCACCAAGCCCTGCTGCAGCTTCCCCCGTCTGGAAGCGACTCGGTCTGTGGGGACCCCCTGCCCTCCCCGGCGGGCTGTGACAGGCGGACTCGCTCTGGGAAGAATCAGCACCGCCAGAAAGTCAAATCGCATTAGGAGAGGACCAGGGAGAACCGAACCGTTTCCCCCAAGCAGACAGGCAGAATCAATGTGTCCGCTCTTCTGCGCGCATTGCTGAGTCGGCGGAAACGCGGCAGCGGAGAGGGGAACGCACGGTCCTTGGGGAGGGTGGCCAGGGAGGGACAAGCGAGGCCCGTGACGATGGACCTGAGGCCTCCAGTCACACCCGGCTGTGCGCTGAACCTCCCACGCCCGCTCTCAAAGCCGCAGCCGCAGGCCGGGCGGAACCAGCGCCAACTGGGCTACAGCCGTCCTCGCCCGCGAAATTCAAGAGCCCGGGAGCCCCAGGCTGGGACCGCCTGCGGGGTGCGGGAGGGGCTCGGTCTGGGCACAGCGCCCGCCCGTGTCCTGAGAAGCTCCAGCCTGCGTGAGACAGCACGGGGGCTCCGGAAGCCCCCCTCGTGGTCCGCGTCTGCCCGTTCCCCGCTCCCCGATGTCACCGAGCAGCTTCTGGAGGGAGGAACAGGGAAAAGGCCCTGCTGGAAACCACCGGGCGGAGGGGCCCGGCTGTGCGCGCGCCCGCCGGGGCAGGCGGTCTCAGCCCAACAGCTCTCCAGAGCTACCACCCCGCACCCAAGATATTTCTGTACTTAACAGGGTGCTCGAGAAGCCAAAACACAGCCTAGTAAGGCGCCACTGCTCCGAAGGAAATGGCACGTGTTGGGGGAAGTTGCCGAGCGCCATCGAAGGTGACCTTGCAGGGGCGCCTGATCAGGTCAGGTCTGCGCCCGCCCCCTACGATGTGACTGTTTATGTTCTGGACAATGCACGACCCGGCTCCCCTGACTTGTCTGCAGGAGCCAGCTGTCCAGTGTAGACGAGGCTTTATTCTGGGCTGCTTTATGCTGACCGGAGCGGGGGAGGGGGAGAAGGGGAGGGGAGGGGGGAGAGAGGGAGAGTCTGGGGTGACCATCCAGGACAAGTGGGCGTTTTGGGGCCTTCCTGGTGGCGCAGCGGTTGAGCGCTGCGCTGTGGAGCTTTTGGCAGCGGCGATGAGAGTTCGACGCCCGGCCGGGGAGAATCCCACATGGCACGGCAGACCTCGCCTGCCTTGCCTGCTGCTCCCCTCAGCAGTGTACTTCTGATCTGCCTGTTCTGTTCCCCACTCTGTCTCTGGGGAACCCTCTCGCCGCCCCACGCCTCCGGCCTGTACCCCAGCTTGTATGCATAAATAAATAAATCTCAAAAAAAAAAAGTGGGCGTGGTTGTTCAATTCCTGGACGCAGGAGCACAGGCTGCCTGTGTACTTGAACCATGTTCTGCCAGGAGCATTCAGCTTGCCATGAGCATCTTTGTCCGTTTACAGCTATTGTGCTCAGACTAGCAGGCCGATCTCCCACCACTCTGTCACCACAAAACTGGTCTTAAAGATCCCAGCGGAACACAGATGCACATTGACAAGACTTAGACTTTAGTGTCTTCACTGGAAGAAGTTTAATCCACAGGCCTCATTTAGCAACCACGTGTATTTCTAGTTTTTCTTCCCTGTTACCTGCTACGCCGAAGGCATCGCATCCCTCTCACCAATATATTCACATTTGTCTTTGCGGCATGGCAGAGGCACTACGAGGGCGGAAATAAAGATAAATGTAAGAAAATGAATTTATCCCTGTGCAGAAGATGATGTGATTTATGAAGTGCCCTGGCTCACCGAAGGGAAGCTACTGGCACGTCCTCTAGTCTCACCATGTGGGTTCTCTCCTGACCCCAAAACCGGGCGTGTCCCCTGTCAACACTAGGAACAAGCTGCCGTGGAGGAAGCTATTCCATTGTCCACCGAAATAAAAGGACAGTGTAGACACAGCCTCAGAGAGACGAGTGACAAACGTGGACCCGCCCAGCCGGCAGCCTGCAGAGCTGCTTCTACGGCATCAAGCCGGGGACCTTTGTCTAAAATTTCCGCGGGAGGTGGTGGGAGAGGTGATTTGGGGCGCTGTCGGGACACCCAGACACCATCTCCTTCGTCGCTTGTGCTCTCTCCACTGGCTCCTAGAGAGATACTACAGTGAGGAGAGGTCTACTAGGCCTGTTCCCTGGGAGACAAGAGCATTAATAACAATAAATCCCACACGAGGACGATGGTTTATTTGAAAGTGAAGCTGAAGCTAAGTGGTTAGATCGCGCCAGATCCTAGAGCACAGAAGGAAAATCCTTCTCGGCCTTGAGTGTTGCTCTCACACACACACCAGAGCCTGGATTTAATCTACAAATGACGCAGCTAAGTATGGGCAGAAGAGACTAACCTTAGCTGAGCCCCAGGCTGGCCTCAACTGGAGACACGATTGCCGAGGGGTCTCTGCAGAGCCAGGAGCCCACCCACTCCAGGATCTGGAGAGAAGCCTGCCCGTCCTCTGTGTGTGCACTGCCACACAGCCAGCCAATGAGCTTCAGCCAGTCCATATGTCTTTGTCCTTACACTCCTTGGCCAATAAAATTCAACTCCTTTGTTCTCTACTCAGGTCCCCAAAACCTATATAATCTGACTTCCTTTCATAACTACGGAGGCTTATCTGAGTTTTCCTCCTTCCTCTCTGCCATTGGATTTGCAATAAAACCTTTTCTCTTCTCAACACCTGGTGTCACCGCAATTGGCGTCTCTGCGTATTAGGCAGCGAGCCCACTGGGCAGTAACAAGGGCATTCACATCAGTCGGCTCCCCCGACCCTGAGCCCAGGCCGGAGAGAGCTGGGGGCGATCACACAGCTGAGACGGGGCGGAGGCATTGTGGCCACATGACATCGCAAAGCTCCTGTGTCCTCGGACTAGGGCCGGGGGCGACCGGAACGCAGGCCCCTCTGTGCTGCCCCTGCCCTGCCCAGTGACTGCCCGGTGGCACCTCCTAGAATGTCCATTTCTCCATTACCTTCAGGAACCAAAGTCCCTGGCAGGAAAGCTGTCCACCAGCCCAACCCCATGGGGGCCATCACTCAAGGAGGAGCTCAAAGGGGAGGGGCTGCGGAGCGGCACCCCTGAGAGCTCACAAGACCAGGACCTGGTCGAGGGCCAGCCTGGACCTGCACCTCCCGAGGCTGGCGCTTTTGAGCTTCCGCCCCTGCCACATGCTCGGTGGGCTGTGTGGGCTGCAGGCGCCCCGAGAGCTGAGCGGAGGCTAAACGCGGCAGGAAAGCGGAGGTAGGGCCAGCAGGGAGGAGGGAAGCCGGTGTCTGTTCGGACCCTGCTGTCCCCGTGTGTCTGGTGTCGGGGCTCCGCTTTCTAAGGTGGCGCTGGCGCTTGCCTTGCTGCGGGCCGCCTTGCTGGTGCCAGGCTAACAGATTTTGTTCTCATGCTCCAGTCTTCCCCACAGCTTCTGGGCGGAGGCTCCTTCAAGCCCCAGGATCAATATGGTTCATGCGAAGAATGATGCGGGGTCTGGAAGTGATCGTGGCCAGCTGGGAGGTGTGTGAGGGGTGCCCAGGGGTCCCCGTCTGGACTCCCCTTTCCCTGCCACCTAGCGTCCAGGTTAGAACACACACTCAGTCACGGAGCATTTCAGGAATCATTCACCAGACACTCCACCTAAAACCTCAAACAGGTCAGGTTTCCTCGACTTGAAGCTCTCAGGAAGAAGTGGCTGGTCTCCAGCAAACTTGCTGCTCTGGGCTCGCCTGCAGCTCTGTGGTGCTGCCACGCCTCACATCCGGGCAATCCCCACACCACCTGAGCCTCTTCAATCGATTCTGTTGTCTTTTAAGTTAAGAAATACTGGTCCCTTCTAATTTCTAGCAGAATTTTTCTTTTGTTAAATGTTACATGTAATTATGGATTCTGACTTGCCAGACAAGAGGGAAAAAATGATGCAATAAAATTATTTGTTTTGTGGGTCCTCCCTGGTGGCGCAGGGGTTAAGTCTCAGCAATATGAAGCTATCAGCAGCCACTGCAACATGAGTTCGATCCCCGGCCAGGGAACTGACCCGCATGGCGCAGCAGACCTCTCCTGTCTCCCCGCTGCTCCCCTCAGCAGTGGATTTCAGTGGATTGGCCTGTTCTGTCCCCACTCTGTCTCTGGGGAGTCCTTTCACCACCCCACACTTCTGACCTACACCGCAGCTCTTGTATGCATCAATAAATAAATCTTTTAAAAAAATTATTTGTTTTGTGGTTAGCTGTTATTTTCCCCAATCTACTCAGGTAAAATCCCAAAGTCTACACAGCAATTTTCTCTAGAGTCTCTGTGTGTGTGTGTGTGTGTGTGTGTGTGTGTGTGTGTGTGTGTATCTGTTGGCCTTTAAGAATAGTGTCGATTGCCTCCAAGATCGCTTTACATACTAAAGAACTGAATTCACACCTGGGCTCTTCCTAGAATCCCGAGCAGCTGCACCTCTGACAGTTGTCCCCTCACCCCCTCTCCCCCCTCACAACAAAGGCAATTGTGTTGATGTGACACTTGTAAATAAGTCCCAGCTCCTTTGCAAAAACACTTCCTTGTGTTATTTCCACATCACAGTTTATAATTTCCAAGGTGTGTCCTCTCCACCTCAATTAAGATTATTTTCTTTGTTGTCTTGGCAAAACAAATAATTCTCACTTATTATCTGCCAGATTCTGCTTCTGCTCCAGCTCACGTCTGCGCCTCTGCGGTCGTCTTCAGCGCTTCTCATAAAGGCAGCGGTGACTATCTCGTTTTGGTTAAATCCAACCGTTCATCGCACTAGAGATAAACATCTGTCTCATTATGACTCTGTGTGGCTGTGCAGGCCACTGTCGTCGGGAATACATATTAATGTCCTTTTATTTGTTTTTCTATTGGCCATAGATTCTGTCGATTTTCAGAAATGAAGTGTGTAGGAAGCCTTCCTATACTCGCTGAAACCGTGAAGGGGGCAGGAATGCTCTTTATTAGGTGGGGTCTGAGACGCCGCTGAGTGCAGGATGTCACACTGACCTATGCTGAGACCTTTACAAAGTGTTGCGACACTTTCTGCAAATAAACCAAGACATGCCCCACCAGCCCTTGCGATTGGGGCCGAGGGTCCATCTGGGAGCCTCAGGGACAGTGCTTCTGAAAGGGACACCCCCTCCCGGGGACACCTAGACTTTCTCCCAAGCAGCAGTGACCACATTCGTTTTTCCTTGGTCTCAGCTAAGGTGCCAGCAGGAGATTTTCTGGTTACAAACACGTGTCTATAAGAATTGAACCCAAGTCACTACCCCCACCCCGTCCTCAGAGGCACAGCAGAGGCAGCTCCCGACCAGCCCACACGCGGCAGCGACGCCGAGTCCCAGCCGGTGCTGACCATTATTTCACACATGTGAAGCGCAGGTGTGAAGCAGTGGATGACAAAGTCACGCTAATCCGGTCTCATAAACAGGAACCTTTCTATCTACTCCCACCACTCTCCACCCGCTCTCCCTATGAAATGCGGCATTTAGAAAAAACAGGCCCCAGGCGTCGGGGGAGGTCTGTCCATCACCGGGTGCCAGGTCTGTCCGGGCTGAGCACGTCACCGGGCCCATCCACCCAGACGAGTCCTCACCAGCCCACCGCACCTAACTCGTGGGCATCTGAGATGCCAAGCTGAAGACACCAGGCGTGCCCTCATCCAAGATGAAGTCATTTTAATCACCATATATCATATCAAACTAAAAACAAGAACTGCAACGTTTGGGATTATCAAATATCCACCTGTCAAACAGTTGCTTTTTCTCAACGGCGTGGAAGGTCCTTCGACGTGGCACCGACATTTCCCGCTGCCCAGTCCAAGGTCAGCCTCTCGGCCGAGTCTCAAGAAAGCCACCCCGGCTCAGGGGTCCGCGGCTGGGGGCTAATCTGTCCTATTAAGGCGGACACTCTCTGCCCGCTCAGCTGGGGCGCTCACTCTTTTTCTTCGCTGTGGAGTGATTGTCTTTTCCTCTGTAATTAATGAATGCCCCAGGGGAAGCTGGGCTCTGCAAACATGCAAATCTCATTTCTCTGGAAACTCTTCTCTATGACTCTGGCATCCGGTGGTGCATCTGGCTGGCCACAGCAATAACTGGGGTCCCGCCCTTTCGATGTGCCCTCGTTTTGGGGTTGCTCTCCTACTGCTGGGCACCGAGAGACACTCCAGGCTGGTCCCAAACTTCCCCTGCCTCATCCCTAGAAGCTTCTACTTCTCCACAGGACCCTGGTTCCTTCTGTTGGGAAAAGGCATTTCAAAGACAAGACCTGATCTTTGTTCCTAATGTTGCATTTTTCAGATTGTGACATAAATAGGCCAGCTCTGGGCTTCATTCACTGGGCACAGCTGTCTGAGACTCACTCGGGCAGGGGATCAGCGGGGCTCATCTCTGCTCCCAGGGGTCCCCCATCCCCACCCCCACCCCGTGTGCACGTGAGGGCAGAGCTCGTGCACTGCCTCTGACGCGCGCCGAGGTGGATTCCGGCGTTGGTGACTCTAGCTGCTGCTGCTGCTGTGAACATCGCACGCAGGTGGGCGTGTGGGCGTCTGTGGGTCACTTGGGCAACTAGCCAGTCGTGGGGCCACTGGGTCTTATCACAAGTTGACGTCCATTGCCCACGTGACTGTCGAGCCGTGTCTCCGGCAGCTGGACCCCGCATTCCGCCAGCAGCAAGAGACCCAGCTGCCCCGTTTGGCAGTTCCTCAAACTGCTAAAAATGGAGCTTCCATACAACCCAGTAATACCACTCCTGGGAATCTACCCAAAGGACACAAAAACACTAATCCAAAGGACACATGCGCCCCTGTTTATGGCAGCACTGTTCACAACAGCTAAGTGACAGAAACAACCCAGGTGCCCAAAATAGATGACTGGATCAAGAAAATGTGGTACATATACACAATGGAATACTATTCAGCAATCAAAAAGATAAACACATGCCATTTGCAGCAACATGGATGGAGCTAGAAGGGATCATGCTCAGGGAAATAAGCCAGAAAGAAAGGGAAAAATATCGAATGGTTTCACTTATAACAGGAATATCGGGGAACCAAACAAGAGAGAGACACTCAGCGCGGGAAGGGGAGGGGGAGGGCTCAAAACGGGGAGAAAAGAGCACAAGGGACTCTGGTGACAGTTCACAGGTGAATCAGTGGTGGGAAACCTATCAGTAACATAAGAGATATAAACAATAATAAATATATATATGTATATATGTGTGTGTGTGTGTGTGTGTGTGTATCTATATACACACACATACAATACCTAATAAAAAATCAAGAATCC
>PVIJ01013488.1:13439-45042 GCA_004024925.1 Scalopus aquaticus
CGACGCGAGTTCGACGCCCGGCCGGGGAGAATCCCACATGGTGTGGCAGACTTCTCCTGCCTCGCCCGCTGCTCCCCTCAGCAGTGTATTTCTGATCTGCCTGTTCTGCTCCCCGCTCTGTCTCTGGTGAACCCTCTCGCCGCCCCACAGCTCTGGCTTGTACCCCAGCTTGTATGTATAAATAAAAAAATAAAATAAAATAAACTCACGCTGGAGATCCCAAAGGTGCCAACATTCAAAAAAAAAAAAAAAATCAAGAATCCCAGCTGCCCATTGCTTTGCAGGGTTTGGATCTGGGAGTGGGGGTGGGGTAACAGAGGGCCCAAGGGGACATTTTCGCACGGAGGGTTTGTGCAGCTGACCTTTTCCTTGTCTCAGGATGATGTGAAGCTCTTCAGCATCTCCAGCCAGACACTGGGAGGCGACTTCACAGTTTAGCTTAACACCCACAGCTGAGGGCACCAGTCCTTATCTCCTCAAGAGATCTCTCTGCAGAGCGAGACTCGAAGCACCTGTCCACCGAGGACCCCCCACTCGGCCGCACTGCAGGGACCCTCTCGTTTGCCTCCAAATCCCTCACTCCCATCTCAGTGAAAGACCACTATCTCCCCCAGTCACGCCGTATTGGAGGGTACCTGATGCAGGCAGCAGTTGTGTTCCCCCATCTCTTGCAATGTCCCCCCTCGTCTGACAGGTTGATGATGGGTTTCTCAGAGAAGCATTAACGAGTTTGTCTCCCCCTATGTCTCCATGCTCCCCTTGCTTGACAGGTTGGTCTTCCTGCCTTTCAGGGAGCAGGCGTTACGCGGCAGTTGCTGGGAAGAGCCCGCTGGCGCCCACCAGCCCCCACGCTGACTCTGCAGACCTTGCGCAGCTCCGCTTTTCTCCCTCTGTATAAATAACCCTGCAGCCTGCCAGGGAGCAGGACAGGAGCTTGCAGACATGAGTCTGCTGCCCTCCTCATTGGTCAACAAATTAAACCACTTTCCTTTTCCTCAAACTGTTTCCTTTGGCTGTTTCCGTTGGCTGAGGGAAACGGAGGCCGGAGTTTGGGACCTTCCTAGTAACTGCACCAGACCGCCTGAGCGAGAAGAGAAGAGACAAACAGGAGCGCAGGGGGCGGGAAGGGGGCGGTGAGCTGTCACCGCTGGGGGACAATGCGGCCAAGAGCCCAGAACCAGCAAGGCTCCTCATGAGGACCGAGGGAGCTGCGAGCGCCCAGGCCAGCTCAGGGCGACACCGGGTCTCGGGAAGACAAGTCAGCGTCTCATCTGTGAGCCGCAGACGGGGCTTGACGTAGAAGAACGTCATTGACTCAGCGGCCAAAACAGCAAATGACCCAGTTGCTCCCTGACCACTTTGATGCCTTAACGTGCTCTCCCCCATTCTCCGCCCAGGATGGTTCCCACACCAGGCCGCTGATTCAAGGCCGAGGTGGGACGCTCAGTCCCACATTTAATGGATGTTTGGCTTTAGGCGCATGACTTCATGTCACGTTACTGAGCAGGACACGAACTGACCGTGTGAGGGTTAAACAAAGTGCGTTGTGTCCTGGTGCAAAGTCCTCCCTTTAATCCATTCTCCTCTAGCTTCTTCCCAAATTACTCCTGTGGGTCTGCTAATCCTAAGCAGCCTCTTCTGCCACCATTCTTGTTACCTACTGCATTCCCAAGCAAGGTCAGAACTGCCCGGTCCATCGGCCACAGGCGCCCAACGTTACAACGGGCCTTTCAAATCCATCAAGCGCAGAAAGCTGGGTCATCCTGGGAAGGGCACGCGTCGTGAGGTGTGACCGGAGCGCCCAGGAGGCTGTTGACTGACGTAGAACCAGGGGCCCCTGAAAGCACCTGGGATGGAGGGTTTGATCTCAGTGACAGTGTCATCAAGCAGATGACAAGCGCCTGGGGCAGACTCACAACCCCCGAAACTACGGCTGACACAGCACAGTTTCTAGGGCCCTCCCTTCTCTTTCTGTCCTCCTCCCCCACACAACCGATGCTGTAGGATTATTCTAGGAATACAAAGGCCAGGACCTCGCTCTTCCAGCAGCATCCAGCATCTGCAGCCTGCTCCGCGGCTCCGGTCGTCAGCGCGGTGCTGCCGACGCAACACACCACCCAGGAGCACAGCCTCCATCCCGGTCACTGGGTTTACCAAAGAGAGTTTAAAAGGACGGCTCCACAAAACTGCATCACTCACGTCGAGCTACATTTTCACTGCGTCGAGATGTCACCTAACTGAGTCTGTGCCCCCGTGCGCGTTTATTCCCCGTTACACCACACCGAGAACCAGATCTTTGCTCCTCCTTAGTCCCGGACCCGCCACCAGTTCCCTGCAGCCGCCCACTGAAACACGTAAGACAGCACCAAGTTCCTCCTTATCTGAACCCGCACACGTAAGACTTTTTAAGCCAGGACTCAGGGCATCTTCGGTCCTCTACTTCATGAAAAATGAAGTGACAGTGTGACCTGGTTCCACGTGTCTGCACTCTGCAGACGCAGCCTGGAATATCTCGTGATGCCGCCGTGGCCTAGGAGCTCTTGCTGGTGCATTCCAAATCTTCATTAAAAAAAGGAAGAAACAGACACTGAAAAAGCACAGGCCTTAGTGTGAATGGCGGGGAGCCGGCCAAGCACCTAAGCCCCAAGGACGCGGGGAGAGGGAACAGCAGGTACTTCCCTCAGTGTCTGCGGGCTAAATGCAGGTTTTTAGATCCTTAATTAAAAATAGCATCACGCTTGGGGGTCTATAAAACTCAGTTGGTCTAGTTCCTTTATAAGGTCCAAGACGGGAGATAATTAAAACGTTGGCTTGGAGGAAAGCGTTTGACTTACAAAAAAAAAAAAAAAAAAAAAGATCCCACCAGTTAAACCAGGAAAACTGGTTACTGACTTGCTGCCGGCTCTTCCTGGAAACTTAACTTTTGCAGGAGCTTATATTCATTTTATGTATTTTACTGAGAAAGTGAGGACAACTGGAATTTTGAAAATCAATGAAGTGTAAAACGAAAATAACAAATAGATTTTCACTAATACCCTGGAAGTCATTAAGGAAATTCATGCTTTATGTATTACATTAAACTTTCTAAAATTCCTCAGCATGATTTAGACGCTAGGTAGTAAAAAGAATTTACATTTTTTGATGGATGTGGGTTCCCCTGCTACTTCTTTCAGAAATCACCCCACACAAGGGGGCTCCAGAGCCGGCAGCCCAGGACCAGGGTGAACAAGTAGCGGGGTGCCCTTGGGGGGGCTCGCTGGCCTACACATGCCCAGGCGCCCAGCAGACAGCCCAGCACCTGCGGCCCTGGAGGAGATAAACATGGAACAGCGCGGGGGTCCCAGGCTGTGCCCACAACCCAGAAAGGGGTGTGGACGTGAGTCCAGCTCTCTCCGAACCTGCTGGATTTCCTTGGGCCTCACTTTACAAAATGAGCTTGAATAAACGACTTCTGACACTAGGCCCAGTTTAAACCACGACAAGAGGGGTGGGGGTTTCTCTGCGGAAGAGCCGGGTCCCCACAGCCGGAGACCCACGTCCTGGCCAGGATGTCTCTGTACCATGAAGCTGTCCGCAGTCCCTGCAGCACGAGTTCGATCCCCGGCCAGGGAGCTTCCCACATGGCGCAGCAGGCCCCTCCTGTCTCCCTGCTGCTCCCCTCAGCAGTGGATTTCAGTGGATCCGCCTGTTCTGCTCCCCGCTCTGTCTCTGGGGAGTCCTCTCACTCCCCACACCTCTGACCTACACCCCAGCTCTTATATACAGAGATAAAAAAATGAATCCTAAAAAAAAAAAAGTGGCACCAAAAAAGCAAAGTTAGAACTTAAAACTCAAATTGTGGTAGCTAGCTTAGTGGTAAGCAAAATATGTTAAAGAGAAAAATTGATTTTTCTCTAAATGGGGCTGACCTGGCAATCTGGCACGTGAAGAGTCGGAGCTGGAGAGGCAGAGGGACACTCCCTCCGGGGCCGCCGCCGCAAGTCCCGGCTCCGTGTTCCGAACACAGAGCAAACGGCACATGCCGGGAAGTGACAGGCTCGCAGCCGTGACAGAAACTGGAGGGAAGATGAAAGGCAGCACACCAGGAATGTTCTGGGGTATACGGAAGGTGGAAATGTCCACTCTGCACCAGCCAGAGGCCTCGGTCACCAACACTGTCCCCCAGGAGCCTTCGTGGCTGCCGGCGATGAAAAATAAATTGTTTTCTGTCAATAATAAAACCACGACTCTCCTGTCTCTAAAGGTCATGCCGGGGCCTGACGAATCCTCGTACGATGACGGAGAAACTTACAAAAGCAAAATTTCAATGTTCAGTAAATGCTTAAGTGTTTAGAGAGATGATCCCAAAGTAGAGGCACCGAACACTCACAGAGAAAAACCATGACAGGTGACAGGGGCTGGCTATGGAGGGGTTCAGCGGAGGATGGGGGGGACCGGTCAGTACCTTCTGGCCGGGAGCTGGTCCACCCCCCTTCACCTCCTCACAGGTGTCTCCCCCACAATCAGCGTCACCCAGGGAGCCCCATTTTGTGTATCTGAAACAGAACAGGTAGAAAGCGAGACGGTAAATTTCCAGAAAGCCTCATCCCAGAGTTAGCCAAGTCTACACTCAGACACTATGCAGCAGTGGGCTGCCCCAGCCCGCTGGGGTCCACGGACAGCCCCCTCACTCAGGCCCCCAGGGCCCTCCTGCTGGCCAGCAGATGGTCAGGCGTGGGCATGACCGCAGGCCCACAGGACCTGTCTAAATGTCCCGCTCTGATCCTGGCAAGTTCTGGAGCGGAATTCCCAGCCACAGCGGGTCCTGGCCAACCCAGGGTGACAGCGGGCTGGCCACCCTCCACGGCCCTCCCTGGGGGACATCCGAGGCTGTGGTGAGGGGTGACTCTCGGCTGAGCAGCCCCCCGGAGGGAAAAGCAGCAAATGCAGCCAAGTCACCTGCACGAGAAGGGACAGGGGCCATCTGCTGCCTCCTGGCCAGCCGCGGAAACCAGGTCACAGCAGGCAGGGGAGGGTGGGGAGAGCGGGAGGGAGCCCCAGCGTCCCGAGCTTCAGGCTCCCCTGCGAGTCTCCCACCAACAGCACGAAAATGGGCCTCACACACCTCAGCTTCCCAGTAAACCACCTGGCACAACGGAGCCTCTTGCTTTCCCCACGTGTCCGAAACCCAGGCCCCCGGAGGTGCGCCCAGCCCTTCCGGGGTTGGTGCCACCTTTACAATGGTACCCCTGGTCCCCCACAGCACTCGGACCCCTGGTCTCCGCCGAGCCCACCTCAGCATCTCTCTCTGCAGCACTCGTGGAGGCTGCACATGCTGGGGCAGAATCCAGCCCGGTGGGAGCTTCTTGGAGAAAGGGAGTCTGCGTCTCTTTTCTTACAGCCGGTGCATGGTGACAGCCCCCCCACGCCATGGGACCCGCCCCAGGTGCTAAAGCTGCGCTCCAGAGGGAAGTCGGGGTCCCATCCCGCTGGGACCCCCGGGGGCAGGAGCGCCTCGGTCGCCTGCTGAGCTCCCGTGATGCAGCACGCCAGCAGGATCCGACCTGCTCTGACAGGTGCCCCCCAAACTGCTCCGATGCTCAGGCTCTCCCCAGAAAGTTGCACCAGCATCAAGAAGCCCCCCGACCACAGGAGCCGCCGGCGTGCGGTAAAACCAGTGACCGGAACGCCTGCGCTCCGGGTGCGCGGCGAAGCCAGCGCGTGTGACGCCGTATCGTTTTTAATTAAAATCTTATCACACCAGCTACTAGGGGAGCCAAATAAGGATGCGACATTCAGCAGGGAAGGAGGGGAGGGTACGGGCTCAAGAGGGGGGGAGAGGGGAGCACGGGGGACTATGGGGATGGCTCCACGGGTGAACAGGTGGTGGGGAACCTATGGGGATCACACAATAATGTAAAAGATATGAGTAACAAAAGTAAATAAATAAAATATTTATATATATAAAAAAATGTACAGCACCCCCCCAAAAAAATATTAAAAAGAAATAAAAAGACATCTCCGGCCATCCAATAAAGCCCCCGTGAGGAGGGGGCGACTCCAGCAGCAGGAAATGAGAACAGAAGCGGCACAGGATCCCGGGGGTCCCCAGCGCCAGGCACCGAGGTGTTGGTTGAAATAAAGGGGTTCAGAGACGGAGCCCATCTTCAGTAACTCCCAGACCACGCGAGCCTTTATGTGCCCCCCGCACCCCATATCATTATGAACCCCCACCCCCACAGGCCAAGCCAGTCCCCAGTGCGCAGCGAGCAGCCCCCCTCCGTCCCCATCTCAGGCCCAGAGGCAGAAACAGCAGGACGAGGGCCCCAGGGTGCAGCTGCCACCCCATGGCAAATTTGACATGCAAAGTGTTTTTTTTAATAACAGCAATCTTCTAAAATGCTTTCAAAGTCCACATCCATCCACATGGTGCGGCAGGGGGTCCCCCTGGGTAGCCCAGAGAGGTACTGCCTCGCCCAGGGAGGCCACTTAAGGGAACCCCGACAGGGCAGAACGGCGCATGTGGCCACCGCCAAGCTTGAAGGGTGCAGACCACCCCCCACCCCCGCACTGCTGGGACCATCCGCGCCTGGCGCTGCCCAAATGCGCCCTGCGCCCCTGCGCGGCCACAAGGCTGGGGAGGATCCCTCGGGCCTGGCGCTCTCCCGCCTCTGGGCAGGAATCCCCTGGAAATAATTCCAGGCACGTGTGGGCCGGGAAAGTTAATGAAGCACGTGGGGGCGACACCCACCGGCCCGCAGCGGCTTCCCCAGCAGCGAGGCCATCTTCCGCACGTGGCCGCCCGCCTGACTGCCGCTGGGGGCGGGGTGGAGGCCCGCGGATGACCTCTGCCCTCTGCCCTCTGCCGACTCAGCCATTAGGGCAAACAGCTGCAGCTGCCCCCCAGTGCGCGGGGAGGCATTCCAGGGCTGGGGTCCCAAGCGGGCCACCCGCTGGCCTTCGCCTTGGGTCTATGCAGCACCACCTGTTCTCACGAGCGAACGCACGACCATCAACCTTATTGATCCTGGACCCCCCAGGAGCCCCCGCCGAGTGCTGGGCGGCCTCGGAAGCGCGGGATCCACTCGGCGCACCCCGCCCTCCGGATCCCGCCGCGAGCGCTCCCTACCTTGTGACCTTTTCCCGGGGGACACCGGACGTTGTTGGAGGCTCCAGCGGTTTGATTCATGTCCGGAGGCTGCCGGGGGACTCGAGCCTCTGCCTTCAAAACTTCCTGGGTGCGGGGAGGGCGCGGGGGTGCGCGGCCCCGGAGGCGGAGGCGAGCGTCCCCTCTCTCTAGCCCAGTCTGGGCGACTCCTCCGCAGCAGGTTTGTGGGGGGCTGCTGGCCCTGGGACGCTAAAGCCCGCAGCCCCGAGGCGCGGAAGGAGCAGAGCTGCTGGGACCCCGAGGGAGCCCGGGCCGGCGCCAGCGGCTCCGAGGGCGCGCTGCCCAGTGCAGCCTTCCCGGGAAGCGGTCCAGGACCCGGGCAGAGCCGAGCAAATCCAGGAGGCGCTGGAGGAGCGGCGGGTCGTGTGCTGGGCAGGGGGCGGGGCGGGCCCGGCTGCCCGGAGCAGCGGGGGTGGGCTCGCAAGAGCCTGGGAGCCGGTGCGCCAAGGCCCCCACGCCCCGGGGTTCGCGCCCGCTCCTGCGTGCGCCTTTCCACGCCCTCCACGCCTGCGAACGCTCAGACCCGAGCCGCAATCAGGCGAGGACCGGCCCCCACCCGCCCTGCGGGAGTTAATCAAGGAGGCAACTCCGGGGGGGGGGGCGCCGCTCTCCCTGCAGCCCCTGCGCCGCGCTCCGTGGCCAAATCTTCCCGGGCTGGTCGGGAGGTGGCACGCGAGGCTCTGCCAGTCGCTTCCGCACCGGCGAAGGCGAGGAGGGGGCGGCGGAGGCTCTGCACGCACCAGGGCGCCCGCAGAGCGCCCCAGCCCGGGCTGGAATGTGCCGGCACCCCGCACCCCAGCCAGGAAGGGTCTGCTCTCAGCGTGCACCGCGCCGACGCCCGCGGGACTTGGGGAGGGCCGGGTGCACCCGCCCTTTCTGCAGGGGAAGTCTTTGCGCCCCCCCAGGCTTGTTCCTTCTCTCTCCTTCTCCCTTTCCGTTGGCGCCCGCGAAGTCGGGATCTAATTAGGCAGCGGAGGTAGAAATTTGACCCTTGGGAACTGAGAAAAGCAAAGCTGGGAAGAGGAATCTCCTGGAAGGCTGTGCACACACTCCAGCAGCGCGCATCTGAGGGGGGCCCCCCGCGCGTGAGGACGCCTGTGCTATTCAGACACAGGCGACGCTGCTTCTAGATTCAGGTGGTGAGAGACTATTCCGACTGCTCTGCGTGGAAAAGCAAGCCCCAGAGCGAGGTTCCTGCTTCCTAACCCCACGGGGCCCTTGGTCCTCCTCTGCACCTGCAGGAAGGGGGGCCTCATCTGCGGGGCCAGCTGGCGCTCCCTCCTCAAGCCCCTCGGGCTCCAGACGGCTGCTCCTGCCCTGCTGAGGAGATTCCTCTTGGCCAGCGGTTTCCTGGTGGCCGGTGGCAGTTAATACCCACACAGCCAAACAGGAACGGTCCCCGCTTAGTAAAGTAAATGACGGTGTCCCGTGGCTTCTGCGGGTGGAGTTCAAACGTCACCGATGGCGTTTCTGTGGGCGTGGGCGCCAGGGCGAACGCTCACTCTCGGGGAAACCATCTCAGGTGTTGCTAGAACCCTGAGGTCCATGTGACAGTGCTATTTTCAGGTGAGGGAGCTGAGGCTCTGAAATACCCGCGGGGAAGGCGCTTGGCAGCAGAGTACCCATCCCATGGGCCCCGGGACCGGGCACCTCCCCGGCACCTGCACACTCGCTCCGGTCTGCTCCCTCGCTGGCTGGTGCCTGCGGGTGTGTATTTACCTGTGTGATGACGTATTTTCTCTACCGCCCAGATGTGTAAGCACTACCATGGTTAAAGAGGGACCTTGGCAAAAACGGGAGCACGTGGGAGGGGCCCTGAGGCTGCCTTGGCGGGACCCTCGCAGGGCCCTGCACCAGGAAATCCAATTCTTTGAAAAGTTTGCAAAGATGCTCTTACTGTCTAATTGATTTTGTCTCTGGCGTGGACTTTTAACTCTGACAGTTGCGTTTTTTTTCCCAGTGGCAAAATTCCTGACGTTCCCACAGAACTGATATTGGATTTTGCTCGATCTTCCGTCTCCTTTTTCCATTCCACCATTAAATCGAGGTGTGGCTTACATGTTGTGAATTGCACAGATCTGTTCTGACAATCGCGTGCGTTTGTCTAAGCTACACCTCCAAGGAGACTGTCTTTCCCCCTTCGGTGAAGTTCCCATAAGCAGCAGCTGTTTATCACCATAGGCCAGTAGTTTTGCTTATTTTGGAGTTTCATGGAAATGAAATCCCCCATGGTGAACTCCCACTGAACACAGTGTTCATGGACCCCGGGTGCCTCTGTGTCCTCCGTAGCTCCTTCCTTGCGGCAGCGCGGCGGTGCCTCTCCTGGGGACCCCACTAGCCCTTCTGCTGCTAGAGACGCACCTCGATTCCAGTGTTTGACTGGAATCCAGCTGCTGAGAGCATCTGTGTCCGCACTGTGTGTGTGACCGTGTTTTCCCTGGGTATCTATCCTTGTGTTCCTGTGTTTCCCAGACTTGTGGTTTGGTGTCTAACCCACAGCCACTTACTGATGAACATGAGGCTGGAAATCCCACGGAGTGTGTCCAACTCACTAATAAATCATGCTTCGGGGTAGTAAAATTTGGAGTTGCCAGCAGCATTCCTTCAGGACCCACCTTTCAGTCCCGGTCAGCAAATGCCACGCGCTACAGCTCACTTCAGGCTCAAGGAAGCACGTAACGCAGCCCGCCCCTCCACCCCACCCCGCCCGCCCTCTCCCCTTCCAGCCCTCTCCTGGCCCCCAGAGCGTGGTGACTGGCTGCTCCGCGGGGCAGGAGCCGTCTCCCAGGCCCCTCCAACGAGAGCAAACGCGACACCCGAGACGAGGGTGATGGAGTTGCTCCTGAGATACAGCCTGACGACTGTCTGACCGCCCGCGTCCTTCCCGCGGGGGCGAGGAAACCAGCACAGACACGCCCCGGAGCGGCGGAGGTTTCGGAGTTAAACGCGGCTCCCTCGGTCATCGGCTTCCCCTGAGCGCTGTTTCCTGGCTAATGACTCTATTTGGCTTAATTTTTTTTTAAGCTACTCCCCTCCACACCCATCCGCGTTGTCGTAACGGCGAGGACCCGCCCTCCCCTCGCTGAGTGGCCTCGTCCTAGTCCCCGCACCTGTCCTGGGGCACCTGGCCCTTGCTGTCCCCGGGCCATTGTGAGCAGCGCCACAGTGGACACAGGGGGCGGGCGGGGGGGGGGTTAGGGCAAACGAGAGAGTCCTCAGGTTTTTCCGCCCTCCCCTCAGTGACAGACCCTGCGGTCCTGCACGCGCCCGATGGCGGCACCTGCAGTGGGTGTGGCCTGCGCGAGTGGGCGCACCTGGGCCAGAGACTGGGCTGGAAGCAGCGGCAGGAAGGAGAGAACAGGGCACGGAGCGGGGGACCGTTCAGGGTGCAGCAGAGCCCAGAGAAAGTGCGGATTCCCGGGGGGCTGGGAGGCCTGCCAGGTTCCTGACCCCCCCCCCCCCAGCCTCCTTGCCTGCCCGCACCTGGTGGCCGCTCTACACCAGATAATTAAAAGCCTAAAAAAGCCACCGAGGGCCCCGGGACTCCTCCTTCAGGCCCTGCGCAGCCCCCTGGGGAATCTGTTCCCCTAGCGTCTTCCTGCCGCTCCAGGGGATGGGGGGACCCTCCGTTGGTGTCTGTGTTCTTCAGGTGGATTCCACAGAGTGGACTTGGGGTTCTCCGGTAGGTCTGTTTTTCAGATTTTGAGGAGCCTGTGTTGTAGGTTTTCCTACAAACCTACAAAGGGATCAGCCAGTCCGAAGTCAGAAGAAGGACAAATAGCAGATGATTCCACTGCTGCAGAGCACAAAGAAATGAAGGAACAGACAACGCTAAATCCAAAACAAACCTGCCAGCCCAGACGGCAGAACTGAGGCCGGCCTCGCGCTGGCGGTGGGTGTGGCAACTTACATCTGGAAGAGGTGCCACCGTGTACCCCCAATTCTCGGCCTTGCGAATCAAGGCTAACACCACGAAAAGTGACACACTTTTAAAAATTTAAATAAAATAGCTAACCTAAATTTTTTTTTAAAGATTTATTTTTTATTTATACATGCGAGCTGGGGTACAGGCCAGAGGCGTGGGGCGGCGAGAGGGCTCACCAGAGACAGAGCGGATCAGAGACACACTGCTGAGGGGAGCAGCGGGCGGGGCAGGAGAGGTCTGCCGCGCCATGTGGGATTCTCCCCGGCCGGGCGTCGAACTCATGTCGCTGCTGCCGACAGCTCCACAGCGCAGCGCTCAACCGCTGCGCCACCAGGGAGGCCCAACCTAAATGTTTTTTTTTTGAGGAGTGTGCAGGGACTCTCACCAGTGGTCGCGCTCTCGGGGAGGGACGGGCTGGTGGAGACAGAGCCCCGTGTCCACCGGCTCTCGCCCGAGATAAACCACGTCGCTGAGCTGCGGGTCCTCGGCCCGAAGGTCTGCGAGCTCCTCTTCGGTAGCAAGGCCCCAACCGCCGCGGCTCCTGTCCTCCGCCGTCTGGTCTCGGCATCCAGGCAGCGGCAGCAGAGCAGAGCAAAACGGTGTTTTGTTGACGAAACCCCCTTTCTGTGACTATCTCACGGAGGCCGGGCGGCCCTAGCGGCGCCGCTGCCGTTGCGGACCCGCACCGGGGCCTCGCAGGGGAGCAGCTGAGCGCTGGGGGCGGGGAGCAGGAGCCGGGGCATTAGTGGGGTGTGACTCCAGGGCGGCCTCGCCTTTAGCCCTGGGCTGGGGGAGGAGCGCTCTGAATCCACTGCAGGTCCTTCTCGGCCGCCATCTAGAGCAGGGAGGAGGGACGAGCGTTCAGGGTAACGGCGGTTTCCCGAAGAGGAGCACTCGCGCCCCTGACTAATCGAGCGTCAGCGCGCATGGATATTTATTGGACACCTCCTGAACGGTCAAGGGGGCACCACTCCACCAGTTTCTGCACAACTCGCACGCCAAGCCCGTCTTTGTCTCAGACATCTCAGGCAGTTCTGGAAGGCTGCTGGATTCAACCATGTCTGAGAAAACCCCCGCGGCTCTGGAGCAGTGTGACGCTTCGTGCTCCGGAGACCGAGGCGGGTGCTCACACCTTTGCAGGCGCACCAGGTTCTCCCTCCAAGTCCCTGCCACCAAGCGACCATCTTCGCTGTTCCGCACCCTTGGCCTTTGCTAGAGACCCGGCGATCGCACAGCCCAGGCCACAGGTGGAGTCACCAAGACGGCTTTTGGCAAACAGTGTGCACCTACCAGAAGTCTGTTCTCCCGAATCTGTTCTGCAGAGGGGGTTCCTGTCCTCAAACCCTTGGTCGATCCCCAGAGCGGGTCCCGGCTGCCGCGACTCCCCAGGGCTCAGCACAAGGCATTCTCTGCCCTCCAGGTCTCTTGGTCTTCCCGACTGAAGCCTGTTTAGTTGACTTTTAAATAGCCTTCTCCACGCACTTCACAGAAACAGAACAAAGGCCTTGGCGATCTCGTGGTGGGCCGTGACAGGGATGAATGCAAGCTGTGGACTGGGAGAGGGGGTGGCCGGAGATTTCCGCAGCTTGTTCCTCTCGGTGAAACAGTCAGCAGCTGAGCGCAGGTGACATCACAGGGGTTTGCTTTGTCGAAGCTGCCACACACGGCAAAGTCTCCCCGCTCATCTATCATCTATCAATCAAGTGGTCTTGAGTCTGGAGAGGGGACTCTATTGTGGGGTTGGTGGCTCCAGTGCCAAGTCCCCCCAGCAAGGGCAGCTGGCTCTGACGGAGCCCCGCCCACTTCCTCTGCTCACTGCTGTGCCCACCAGCCTGAGTCCAATTGCAGGCTTCTGTGTCCAGGGCCTGAGGCTTTTGCTGCACTCTGGGTGTGATGCTGGAAGAGCCATATAATGTGCAGCCCAACTGATAATCCTAAGCCATTGGCCAATGATACACAGATGAGCGCCCAGCCCTCCAACCAGAGCAAGAGAGCCAAGCTATCGCCCACCCTGCTCACAGTTCCAGCGCCCACCCCAGTTATGGAAACGGGTTTAACAGCACCCCCCTACTGGTGCTGCTCCTCTCTCTCCTCTCCTCCCCCTACCACCACTTTTATTATAAAATCAAGTCCCAATTATAGCTTGAGGCAGACTGTGGGGGAGCCCAGGACATGCAAGTCTCTCAGGAAGGATGAGAGGAGTCACCTGCCCCTCACAGAGACTCAGGCAGGAGTAGGTACCAGTATAGCATTATTGAACCTATGTGTCATAGAGCAATGCCCTGGGGAGTGAAAAGCATCATCCCAAACAGCGTCATAGAATTGCTGGCGCTGGCAGCTCTCGCCCCAGTATTTTCAGAGACTCCCAAGCATGTTGTAACCCCCCGGGGCACAGAGCTCTGCAGCGGCGGACTCCTTGCAGTGCAGGACCCAGTCAGTCTGGACAGTACAAGGGCTCGCTGACCACAAGGACATCCCTATGTGCTCAGGAGCAGCCCCACATGGCACTGTGAGGGGAGCTGGGGAGTGAGCTCTCCCTGAGTGTGCCTCTAGCTCATCCGCCTGGCAAGGTAACGGCCACTGTTTCTACATCTGCAGGGAGACACAACACTCGGAGCATTTCAAAAATGATGATCCGGGCCTTTTCCCTGCCTCACATAAACTATGCCATTGTGATGAAACGAGTCCCACTCTACTGCCTTTTCCCTTGACAAATAAAACCCCAAATCGTAATTCAGCTTTATTGGCCTGATTATGTGGCACTGCTGAAAATCTGTTGGTGCCTTTTAAATTGATGGTGTGTATTCAACTCGGTGCACCAAACTATCATTTCTAAAATTCTATCAAATAGTCCCACGACAAAGTCCATTCTCTGGGTCTTGCTGTTTTAATTAAATGTTAAAATCTTGCCAGTTGAATTTGGAAAGTGACACTGAGCATTGCCACTTGCTCTTCCTTTTACTGGCCTTCCTTCCTCTGCCGTCCTTCTCTGTCCCTTCTCTCTGCCAGCTCACCAGGCCAGACAGCCCTCTTCTAGCCAGATGGCTGTGTGGAAAAAAAGCAGGTTGGGTTTTGGAAAGCTTGACTACAGAGTTAGGATGTTATCTCATGGTTAATAGGCAGGAATTGGTTCAATAACCACTCGTTCTTAGCAGGCAGGGAGAGTACGTGATTTGGATTCCACAGAACCAATTTCACTCTCCATTTGTATTTGCAGATTCAGCTTCAAAGCCGTTTTCTTGTGTTCTAAAAGTTCAAAAGCAAGCCCTCAACTTGTACATTTCTACCTGGAGTTTTCTAAGATCAGCCAGCCGGTGAATTCCACAACATCCTGTCCAGTGAAGCCCTCACTTTAGGGGGCTCATGGGAACAAAACGCGCAGGTCTGGGGGGTGGGGGGGGGATAGAGCTGCTGGCCCTGGGGGGAAGATGAAGCATCACTGAGGAATAGGATGGGCGCAGGTTACGGGACCACCCAGGATCCTTTCTTGTGGCATAAGGGATGGGCAGCTACCACTTTGATTTGCAAACATGGGCCATCATCTCCAGCAACACAGTCCATGACAAGATGTAAAATAAAGTTGAAAATTTACCAAATGCAGTATTTTCAAAGACACTTCACCTCTCAAAACAGTGTGCTTTCATTTTAAAGGCAAGTAAATGAATAGAATACTAATAGTCTTGGTGGAATTATCCTGTGTTTAGTTGGGATGAAAATAAAAACAAAATTCTGGGGAAATTGCACAGGGTTGAATTAAAGTCCATCAGTTGGATGTGGACATAATACAGTTTTTTACTCGACCAATTTTGCATGGTTAATAACTACATAGGGTCTCCTTAAGCTCTAGAAGAGCGAGGTTTTTTTAAAAAGCCACCCTGCCTAATCATAAAGAAATATCATTTTGGTGACCTCAGTGCTCTTTTTCCTCTGCACGGCTTTCCCAGGTCTTTCTCCAGGAGAGGTTTGCATAGATGAGAGTTGAAAGATTTTTTTTTTAAAGATTTATTTATTTATACATGCAAGCTGGGGTACAGGCCAGAGGCATGGGGCAGCGAGAGGGTTCACCAGAGACAGAGTGGGGAGCAGAACAGGCAGATCGGAAACACACTGCTGAGGGGAGCAGCGGGCGAGGCAGGAGGGGTCTGCCGCGCCATGTGGGATTCTCCCCGGCTGGGCGTCGAACTCGCATCACGCGCTGCCGACAGCTCCACAGTGCAGCGCTCAACCACTGCGCCACCAGGGAGGCCCTGAGAGTTGAAAGATTTGATGAAAGAATTCACCCAAGGCACTACAGACCTTCAGCCCAGATAGATAAAACTCCATGGGAGCTGGATCCCTCAGCCCAAATGTCTGCAAAAGACAGTCTGCAGGAAAACATTTTGGGCAATGCCTGGGCTGTTTCAGCCAAACAGCAACAGATCCAACCCCTGACACCGTTTCAGCAGCATCAAATGTTAAGTTGACTTTCCACATTCCCGAGCCCCTGCTAGGCAGGAAAGCAGGCATTGGGCTCTGAATCCCTGTGACCTCCACCCTCATTGGTGAGTAGGATGTGAGCATGCTGTTTTCCTCTCTCATCCCCTGGCGTCTGGGTCCCAGCAGGAAGGTGACCATACCCACCCACTGGGACCTTGTCTACACTCCATCAGGGACTCCCTGCTAAAAAAGACTAAACATTCAGAGTCTCATGATACAATATCCAAAAAGCTAATCTGAAAATTCAGCAAAGAATAGAAGTTAGAATGAAAAAACTGAAATTATAGAGTTGAAAAATATAATAGCTCAACTAAAAGCACCTCACGGGGTGGATGGGCTCAAGAACAGAACAGACATGAGAGAAGATAGAATCAGTGAACTTCAGGAGCACTGGTAGGAGTTACCCATCCGAACCAATCAGACGTAGACTAGAGCGTAAATGAGCAGCCGAGACGCAGTGAGAAGTAACAAAAGAACTCACATTTGTGTTCTTGAAGACCAAGACAAAACATCTTACGAGTGGCCCAGGAGAAATGGCACCAGCTGTAGGACACTGACTTAAATGTCAGCGGAATTACCTCTCTAGCTGGGGAAGCTGAAGGAATTGGCATGTTTTTCAGGTGCTGAAAGGAGTGACATGTCAATAGCAAATTCTTTACCCACAGAAAACACCCTTCAAGGATGAAGGGATGAAGGGAAAGAAGACATCGCCAGGTGAAAGGAAACCAGTGGTCCCTGTTGCCAGCTGTTGTACCCTCAAGGAATGGCTAAAGGAGCCAACAGGAGCTTTCACATCAGAAACAAAGACCATATAGGGATGGGCAAGAGCGGGGCAGATAAAATGGGCACTCTTGCTCTTTGTGTGTTTTCAGAATCACACTTAATGGTTAAAGCAAAGATTTATCGTACTGTGAGATGTGGTGATCAAGGACACACAGGAAATATTTAAGACAATTACATTTGCAAGATGGAAGAGCAGGTTAAAGATCTAAAGTGCCGTCAGATTCCTACCCCTTCGGTACGGGGAGGTGCTAAGTGAGGTTTGTGTAAAACCCAGAGCAACTGATACAGAAATAAGAAAAAATATGCTCAAACATGCCATGAATAGGGGCCTCCCTGGTGGCGCAGCGGTTGAGCGCTGCGCTGTGGAGCTGCCAGCAGCACACGCGATGCAAGTTCGACGCCCAGCCAGGGAGAGTCCCACACGGTGCGGCAGACCTCTCCTGCCTCCCCGCTGCTCCCCTCAGCAGTGTGTTTCTGATCTGCCTGTTCTGCTCCCCGCTCTGTCTCTGGTGAGCCCTGGCCTGTACCCCAGCTTGTATGCATAAATAAATAAATCTTTTTAAAAATGCCATGAATAAATTAAGATGAAATCTTTAGCGAATGTTCATATACTCCCAGGAAGTTAAGAGAAACAGAAGAAAGAATCAGAAAACAAACAAGATGGCGACTCGAGCCCTAATGGATCACCCGCTCTCGTATACTTAGGTGGTCTTCATGCCTGATGGTGAAGCCAGCGCTGCAGAGTGAATGACAATCATGGCTTACTTACAAAAGAAGCAAATGTAGAGAACTATGGCACCTACATCAAGACTTAACCCCAAGCCCCGCCATCTCTCCTCCACCATATTGCAGAAGTACTTACCGTCTAGGAGAAGGAGGGACGAGAGCCGGCTGGGGCCCCTGGGGAGGGGGACGAAGGCGACAAGTGGTAGGAGGATCATCAAGGTCTTATCGCCTTAAAAAATCTGAAGCGAATGTGACAAAATGTTACCATTGGATGAATACCTGGGGACGCCCATCACCACCCAAACTCTTCCACATGTTTGGAATAATTTGTAATTAAGTAAAGAGTTGTTAAACACAGCAGCGCTTAAGTCACAGTCTTATAACCCTTAGTAGGCGCTCTGATTTATTTAAATACAGTTGAACGAGCAAGGTAATAATATGGTTTCAGGTAGAGTACAGAGTCTTCATTGAGAAGTTATATTTTTAAGCCTACAGACTTGGAGATAACAAATTGGAAGTCGTTTCTGTGTGGGTTGTGCCCAAAGCTATGAAGTTGGACGACATTGCCGAGGTCGTCCGTGTAAGTCTCATTCGTGACAGGTAAAAAGGTAATTGTGGAAGATCAATAGTGGCCACATGGCAGGTTTTCACTGATACACCCCAATTCCTCTTCGTGCCTTTTCTGCAAAGAAAAAGCTAATGGTGCTCAAGGGCATGTTCTGACTGAGCAGTGGTTTGCAGGACCTGCCCTGCCGGGAAGTGGACAGAATGGAAATCCCCTAGTTCCTAATCCGCCCGCCCTCTGTGGTCTCCAGTTCTGTGCCTGCCCCCACCAATTTAATTTTGCTAATTTATTCACAATCATCACTACTGTGTTTTATAGCTCTTCCTAATTCTGTTATTAAATTGAAGTTTAGCCAAGTTGCTATTTTTCATAATTTTTTCTTGAATTTGAAATGCCTTTGAAACTAAAATTAGCTGCATTTTTCTTCCTCTTTAAGAGCAACTTGCTGGGTGAGTCAAATTCAAAAAGAAAATTTTTTTAAATTTAATAAAAATGCTTTTTACCCATGTATTGAATTATAACAGTATTCAACCCTACTTAAATCTGGTTTTTATAGATTTTTTTCCTACATGGTAAAAGATTGCATGCTGTATTAGATGTTTAAAAGCCTTAAAAAACAGAAAGTGTCATCCCGGCGTGTACCACGTGAATTTTATCATAAAAAGAAGACTTGGTAAAGGGACGTATGGATGGCATAATGTACATTCTCTTGAATACAGATTAAATTAGATTGAGGGTTCCATTAATTCCAAATGAATCTTTTTACCAGCCCTAACTTAAAGGATTCCCTTCCCTCAGAGCAGAGTGCCTGCGCACAGGATCACTGAAATATGAGAGCCATCAGCTTTCATTGATTGGTCTCCTTGTGGCTTTTCTCCACGTGAGTGAGACGCACACTTCTCACTGCCCCTTCTGTCCCCTTGCGGTTCAGAGTCCCCACTTCCCCCCCCCCACCCCCGCACTTGGCTGCCCTACTACACTACTGTACCTACATGTGCCTTGGAGGACGGGACTCTCGTGAGGGGCCTGGGCTGTCCCGTCCTCACTTGTGACCCCACCCAGCACCCTGTGTCCAGCGAGCACCACAGCTGGGTGTCCATGGCATCAGGGCGTCTGGTGCCCACATGAGCTGGACATGAGCCGTGGGAGTCGACGTGCTCTAAGCGATGTGGGGAGCGGAGCCTGCCACGGGCCTCCCTCTCTGGCTACTGTCTCCACTGCAGGTCCACTCCCTGTCCCTTAGATGTCCAGAGCGAGCTCTCCAGGAAGGCCCTCAGCTACAGCAACGGGCTTGCCCATGACCTGGTCGATTCCTTCCCTCCAGTAGAAGACACGGAGCAAGTCCAGGGCGGGGGTGGGACCCGGGTCCTGACCGGGCCGGAAGGGGCTTCGGAGCCGTCGCTCATAGGGGAGGAGCTGGGCGCCAGCGACCGCATCTGTCGCGGTCTTTTTGAAGAGGACAGCCGGTACGCAGCCCGGAGGGTCTCTGCGGCATCATGTTGTGGCCCACTCTGCGCGTGGGCGGGAGAGGCAAGGCGGCGCCCCGCCAGGCTGCAGCTGGTGCTGGGGGGGACAGCGTGGTAGCTGACCACAGGGAGCCCGACGTCCTGGACCGAGGCCCCCGCTAGGGCGTAGGGAAGCCCAGGAGGGTCTGCAGCGCCCTCTACTGCCGGCCCCCTGTAACTGCAGCTCGTTCCGTTTCGCAGGCAGACGCGTCCAGGCGCCCCACTTCGCTCCGCCAGCGGGTCTCTGGTCTTCTGCCCTCAGGGATGTTCCCGTCGCGGCTGGAGTTCGAGGACTGGCTCCTCCTGTTTTGCGTGGCTGGTCTCGTGAGCCTGCAGCGGCGCCGTGGGCGGCTACGTACCCAGCAGGCCTGGAGGGCCACGTTGCTGGAACGGGGAGAAAGACTCGGAATGCGGCACCTGGGGGCGGCGGGCAAACCGTGCCGGGAAAGCAAGCCGGGGGCGCTCAGCGCGAGGCGGACGCCGTGCTCGGCTGGCTCCGGCTGCTGCCTGCCCACAGCGGGCTCCCGGCGCGTCGGGGTCGGCACGCAGACGCCTCCAGACGTCCGAGCTGCTGCAGCGCTCCGCGTCTCCGTTCCCGTTCTGCTGCATTAGCCCAGCGGCTCCTCGCGCGAGCTGCTTACCGTGGCGCTTCTTTCTTTCCCTCTTCTGGACCCGTCTCCTTCTGGAGTCGCCAACCTTGCGGGGTGAACTTTGCTCTAACTGCAATGGGACAGCGCCTCCCCGGGTGTTGGGTTCCTTCTGCTCGCCCTGCAGCCCCCCGAGGCTTTATCACGGAAACAGCGCGCTGCAGGGCCACGGCTAGGCAGAAAATTCACCCGAGATGAGCATTTAAACGAACAACAAGCTGGTCTAATGGGGGAAACTTGCTCCCTTTTAAGCCCAAATTAAAGTGCGTTAGAAACACGTGGTGCCGGTGCAGGGTAAATGAGGGCGCCCTCGCCCGGCCCAGCCTGGCCCACGGTGGACACCCGAGGTCTGCGTGTCCAGGGCTCGCTGCAGACGGAGCTCAGACAGCTGCAGCGCACCTAGGACAGAGCCGCTGCATTTCCCGACCTTTCCCCAGGGGTCCCGCGGGAGGGGGCAGCCAAGCAGCCTCGGGGGCCGGCACCTGCCCAGGGGCATCAGACCCTGCTCCTGTCCCCGCGGGGCTGGGGTGGGCGGGAGCCAGGAGGGCACAGCTCACAGTGGGGCCTCCGACTGAGGACCCCTAGGTGACAGAGGCCGCGCGGCCAGACACCGAGATCGCGGCCCGCTCTCCGACAGGGAGCAGGGCTTTCGTCGGTCCTGGCGGCCCTGGCCTCTGGGTCTGGCTCGGCGAGCTGACCGGCCGGAGCCGCTGGCCTGCGGGACGGCCTGCTGGCTGAATCTCCCTGCCCTGCTTGCTCCTGCTCTCCTGCCCAATTTTCCTCGATTATTCCCTGCTCCAAAAGGCCTCCGGGTCTCCCCCGTGCAGTCGCCAGCCGCACCGGTGCGTGCCGCGCGCCCACCGGAGCTCGAGCGCCACCCAGCCGCGGGCCCTGCACAAAACCAGCACTCAGAGGCGACAGCTCATACTTGGCTTGGTGAAAAGCAAGTGTGACCAGAGCAGAAAACCAAATCTCTAGATTCATGGAGGGAGACATTTGTCCAAGTGGACTGTGAGTGACCGGCTGAGGCCCCACTCAGGGTCAGCAACACCGCGTTAGGGCTTGACGTAAACGCCGCCTACACGGAGGGCTGGCTCCGTCTCGCTCTCCCGGACGACAGGGCGACAGCTGGGGAGGGAGAGCAGAGCCTGCCTGATCCTCACGGAGCACCCAATTCCTGTGCTAGTTTTCAAGCCTCACTTCATACCAATCAAGGTAAGTCTCCCTGCTTGGGAAATGGGTTTTTATTGCTATGTAAAGAGTGAATGTCCCTGCAGAGGGTTCAGACCTCCAGGCTCCCCTAAGGTTTAGGGTCTGGATGGTCTTTGGCTGGCAACCCAAAGAGCCCTGTTTGGGAGCTGAGCTCACTAGCATTAGCCTGAAATTGATTTTTAAATTGTGCATTAGTATATTCAACGGGAGCAGCTGCTTTTTTTGCCAAGAGCAAAATCGTGAAGTTGGAGGACTTTAGCAACAGAATCTGTGACTTTTCCTTTCTTCTTTGACCTTTGTGGGGATACGGACCCCACAGCGGTCTGGGAAGACCGATAAACCAGGTGAACGAAGGCTTTAGATGCGAAGGAGAAGGAGGAAGACGAGTGTGGGCTCCAAGGGACGTGAATTCTCTTGACATCACTGTTATCAGAACTTACACAGACCTGATGCAGCACCACAGGTGATTATTTATTAAAATAACATGGATGATACCTTCAAAGTGACGCCGACAGCAAACAATATCTGCAACCCAAGTGGATTAAAAAGGCATCCTGCCGAATAGGAGAAAATAGTCACATATGATACACTAACAAAGGGTTAACAACCCTCCACCCCGGGGACGCTTCTCAGCCCAAGGAAAGGCAAGACCCGCCCTTTCAGCAAAACAGAGCGGTCCTAGGACTGACAGGCCAGAGCAAGTCAGAACGACAAAGGCCGACGTGCTTCCATCTTCCTGAAAATAGTCTATCGACCTATTTCCACCAGGGAGGGTCCATCCCTAACTTCGTGAGGACAGATTTGCTCCCAGCCCTCCTGGCTTTTCCTAGTTTTGTGAGCCATCGCCCCAACCCACTCTGAAGCCCCTTCATCAGGGGATCCAGGCACACTGAGATGGATGCCATTTGGAAGAAGTTGGAGACCTTTCTCCTCTCATAAAAAGGGTCATTATCTTCATCTTCCGCTCACAAGAAATGCCACAGGCAGGTGGCCATAAAGCAGCAAGAGGATTCAGAGCCAGATGCAGCGTGTCCATCAGATGCACAGAAGGACAAACACTGAGAAGAAACGTCCGTGAGCTGCAGCCCAGCAGAACGTCGGCAATATCACCACAGCAGAGGGGGAGCCGGGGACCTCGGCAGGTGCCCAACGCTTGCTCGAAATAGGACTCTTGGTGGGGAGGAATATGGTGCAGGGAGAGTTCTGAGAAGACGGTGACGTTCCGGGACCCACGTGCCTCTCGGAGGTGCCCAGATAGGACTGCAGCCGCCACAGCCCCTGAGCGGTCAGCCTCGCGGCCTGCGCCCGGCTTTGACCTGGCTACACACAGCTGGACTGTTGCAGCAACTCCCGGAGAACTCAGGCGGCCCTCAGAGACGTGGAGAGAGGCTGACTGTCCCCGGCGGGCACTGCAATCGCTCCCCAAAGTCTGAGCCCCGAATGGCAGGAGTGGTCAGGTCTTACACCGTTTGTGGGGGGGAGCCTGTCACCCCCATCACAGACTTTATTGTCTGGGGAGGGGTCAGTGGCTACCTCTGAGGGCAAGCAGCAGACAGAGGGACTCCCGCGCCAGCAGCAGCAGCGCCCACGCCGCAGACATGATGTCCTGTGCCAGCTCCAGCACCCAGCTCAGCCCAGAGGCCACTCAGTCACCCACACCTGTCTGTCTGTCTGTCACCTAGCACCCCTCGGTCGCCCTCCCTTCTGACTACATCCATCTCTCGCCCTCGCCCTCGTCACCGTCACCATCTCCTCCTCTCTCCCCATCACCGGGCGTCCCGCCTTCTCTCCTCCGCCACCCCCGTGGACGCGTCTGGCACAGAAAGGAAAGAGAACATGAGCTTCTGAATTGCTTTTAGCCTACATTTGTTCTTAGGATTAAAAAAGTAACACCTGCTGACCGCAGCTACGTTCCATAAAGGATGGACGCTGCCCAAACACCAAAGAAGCAGAAAATCGCGGGCCGGGGAAACAGCGACCGCGGAGGAGTTACAAGCCGATTCGGTGCGACTATCACACGGACTTTACTCGGGGATTTGGGAGGGCCTCTTCATTTAAAGATAGTCCAGAAACAATGAATCGGGGCTTAGCTACACCGTAAGACCCTCCCGCGGCGGCGGGACCAAGCTCCTCGATGCTAATTGCACGTAATTTATTTGTAAGTTTACTTCCTGGAGGATTTGTGCTGCAGAATTATGTTGATTTTTAGTATCATCAGGATTTGCCACGCCAGCGTTTGTCCCAGATTCTCACACCCCGTTCTTTCCCTCCCTCCCTCTCTGCTCCCCTCGCTCCTGCAGGGAAGGCGCGATTATTCAGCGACTGGGCATGGCCAGCTCTGTGCCCAGCACACCCCTGTGCCCGCCGCGCCTCGCAGCCTCAGGCCTGTAGTCGGCCAAGGCACCGGCTCGGCTCTGCGCCACCCTCTGGTTTCTCTCCAGGGCGGTGTGGGGTGTGAGGTCCCCAAAACCGGACTCTACTCCTGGGGACCCCAGCGCTTCGCCTGTGCCCCTCCCGCTCTGTGACCCATCTGGGCTGGAAGGCTGCGGGTCACCCCGGCCCTTCCAGCCCCCCTCAGTGTCTGTGCCAGAGCAGCGCACCCCTCTCTGGCCCCGTGTCTCGTTGAGAGCCAGGTCTCTCCTGGGCCGCACCGGATGCGGGTGCTCGATGCGGGGATATGGGCGCATGGCGGGGCCTCCCCCAGGCTCCCTCGAGGCCTGGCTCAGCAGGCGCCCCCCAGCCCCCCAGCAGCGCTTGGGGCACAGCGCCCCCTGGCTCCTCCCTCTAAGCCCCCTGAAGCTCTGGTCTCCTGTTTTAGAGCCGTATGTCGCTCCTTCCTCACCGCCGCCTTTGTCTGAGCCCCGCCCCGGCCGGTCTGGTGCGGTCTGGAGCGTGAGCGCAGAGCAGCCGGCCCGGGGGAGGGACCTCAGGCGCCCGCTCGGGCAGCCCGGGCGCAGGGCTGCGGGTCTGGCGCGGGGGCCGCGGCCAAGGTCTCCGGACACAGCGCCCTGCGCACCTGCGCGGCCATTCTTCCCACCGCCGGTTGAGTTCAGTGCCCAGCACCGGGCCTCTTCCCCCGTGGCCAGAGTCCGAGCGTGTTTTGACTGATATTCCTCCACTCCACATGCGGGTCGCTGGGCCCAAGTGGACGCAGGAGCCTTGGGAGAGCGGAGGGGTGTTGGGGGGCAGGGAGAAGCCCCACGGCTACAGACCATGGACTAGAGGACGTCGGGCTGCTTCCCACCGCCCGAGTGCGCGCGGAGCTGCTGCACGCTGGGCTGGAAAAACAAAGTCTTCGAGGATTTAGGATGCGCGTTGAGTGGCGGCCAACTTCGGTGAGAAAGTGTTTAAGGCTTAACTGTGTGCTCAGTACGCGGCGCCTGCGGTGGCTGTCTCAGCGAGGCGCTGGCAGTGGCAGCCAACCGCGTTCGGCGTCAGCCTGGGCCCCCACACATGCGCGGGCGTCTGCCCCACGGAAGGCCCCGCGGGCCCCGGAGCAGCCGCCCAGCGCCACCACGTCCCCCAGGCTGCTCTCGTCACGGAGCGCACGCGCCGTCACGCCTCCCGCTCTTCTCGCGGACCTGGAAACACGGCAGGCGCACAGGCGCATGGCCCGAGGGGGAGGCAGACCTCGCGCCCCCGCGGGCCCGCCCGTCCTGCAGAGCCTGGGCAGGACCTGCTCCTTGCCCTCCCCCGGTCTCGCACCTGCGTTTCTCCACCCAGTCTGGGCACCTTACGACCTGCTGATCTGTCAGGTTCAAAAAACTGGAGATTGAGGGCCTCCCCGGTGGCGCAGCGGTTGGGCGCTGCGCTGTGGAGCTGGCGGCGGCAGCGATGCGAGTTCGACGCCCGGCGGGGGAGAGTCCCACATGGTGCGGCAGACCTCTCCTGCCTCGCCCGCTGCTCCCCTCAGCAGTGTGTTTCCCTCGATGTGCCTGTTCTGCTCCCCGCTCTGTCTCTGGTGAGCCCTCTCGCCGCCCCACGCCTCTGGCCTGTACCCCAATTTGTGTGCATAAATAACTCTTTAAAAAAAAACAACTGAAGATTGGAAAGCGAGTTCTAAGCGCACACCTCTCTCAGCTGTGAGCCATCTATTCTGCCTGACCGGGATCTCTGCTGGAGAACCGGCCCCCCAGCGGCCCTAGGATGTCGGGGTGTAGAGGCTGCAGACTCAGCCTCAGCTTGAGGTCACCCCACCCGCCTGAAGAGAGGGGGAGGGCGAGGGTAGCAGGTCCTGAAGGACTGGGCTGCCACCCCACACCTGCGGTGGAAGTGAGGAGAGCTTCTCTTTCAAGAGTGACCAGGAAATGAACGCGGGTTGACTCCAGAAGATTCCTTGGTCTTGTGTTTCCCCAAGAGTGGCAGGAGATGAGTGTTGTGAACATTTTCCTCTCGTTCTCGGTTGTCGTTCTGCTCATCCGCGCTGCTATCGTCACAATGCCTCGGGCCACTCTGCAGCCTTTATAAATAGCCACAAAGCTCAAACAAACCAACCCGCACAGCGTGGGCCGCGCGCAGCGTCGCTCTCTGAGCTGGGGTCTCCTGGGCGCTAAGTGAATATTTACTGGTCATTTACATAAACCCAATGTTCTTTCTGACAAATTCATTTCTTCTCATTATTCTAGCTGCCAGATTTCCTCTTTCCAGTTTCTTTATAATGATCTGATTGTCACAGGGGAGTATATCCAGATGCCAGCCCCACTCTGGCAGTGCCAGTTTGCTTTTGTTTTGTGGTTATTTTTTTGGACCTTTGAAGATTCTGTCTGATCCGAATTCTCTCTTAAAGTTCTGTCCTTTAGTTCGCACCTGATTCGTGATCTATTTCAAGGTCATTTCTCAAAACTGGAGTGAATATTGAATTTTATTTTCATCCATTTTTTGTGCTGCAGAATTTGCTGGAAAGACGATCTTTTCCCCCTGAATTACTTTGGGATCTCTGCCAAGAGTCGGCTACTCACACTGGGGGCATTTCTGGACGCCGCCTTCCCGTGCGATAGCGCTTGTCTCATCTACTCTGGATAGAGGAAGGTCTGGGCCAGGATCCGCAAGTCTCCGACGCTGTCCCTCTTCTCAGTCGTTGTGACCGCTCCAGTTCATCTTCATCTCCACTTTGCAGCGTGTTGGCTGCTCCTTCCTTCCTGGCGAAGACTCTGTGGCTCTGCGGAACCAGCATCTCAACGCTGAGGCCTTCACCCCCGAAGGGGGCATGTCTGAGTGATTTAGGTTGTCCACAATTTCTCTCAGCCACGTTTGGTAATTTTAGTGCACAGATTACATACATATTTCGATGATTTTATCAAAACGATTTTGGAGTACTAATATTTTTCCACTTCAATTTCTGATAAATACAGAGATACGATTGATTTTTTGCATTACCTTTGAATCCTACAACTTTGCCAAACTCGTCTGTTATCTCTAGCTGATGATTAGTAGTTTCTTCAGAATTTTCTTCCTTCCTCCTCCCCCTCCCCCCAGCCCTCCCCTCTTTCTTTCACGTTGCCAGAACCTTTAGTCAAACTCTGAGTAAACGCCGTGAGCTCCCCTCCTGTCGCCTTGGGAAGGGCTTGGCCTCCATCCCGAGTGTCACCTGGGCTGTGACCTGTTGTGGGGAGGAGCCCTGAGGACCAGCACTTGTTTGGGGGAACTTGCTAGAATCCCAGTTCCGGACTGAACCACAAACTCTGGGATAGGACCCAGTGGTCTTTATTTTAGCAGGTCCCGCGGGGAATCCTGGTATATTGGAAGGTTTGAAACCATCCTTCAAATCCTGGCTCTTCTGCAAACACCCCAGGCGGGTGGGTTCGCATCAGTTCAGGCAGCCTAAAGGGAACCTTGCACCCTGGGGTCGCCCACGGTAGCACGCAGGGGACTCCGGCCAGCAGGGACAGCAGTGCGGCCCGGAGGCTCTCTCTGCGCTGTCCCCTGGGCTCACCCTGTCTCGTGGCCTGTCCCTCCAGCCGCTCTCCACCGCCTCCTGTGCGAGCCGCCCCTGCATACTCAGCCCCAGCCCCAGAGGCGCCCACTCACGTGGCCCACCGCACTCCAGGGTCCACCACCAGCCACGTGCCCCTCGCCCAGGCCCCAAGGCTGCCCGCATCCACGCCATCAGGCTGCAGTGTTAAAATATATATTTATGCAGAACAAAAACTCCGAACTGGGCCTCCCTGGCGGCGCAGCGGTTAAGCGCTGCACTGTGGAGCTGTTGGCAGCGGTGATGCGAGTTCAAGCCCGGCCGGGGAGAATCCCACATGGTGCGGCAGACCTCTCCTGCCTCGCCCGCTGCTCCCCTCAGCAGTGTGTTTCTGATATGCCTGTTCTGCTCCCCACTCTGTCTCTGGGGAACCCTCTCACCACCCCACACCTCTAGCCTGTACCCCAGCTTGTATGTATAAATAAATAAATCTTTAAAAAAAAAAAACAACTCCGAACTATTTCCAGTGGCTCAGAAACACCCACGGTGGACTCAGTCCACAGGCAGAGCCCCCAAAGGCCTCAAGGCGCCGCCCCAGCCAGCCCCTGGTGTCGCCGCTTCGCAGTCCTGAGACCCAGGGCCTGTCCTAGCCTGGGATCCACTTATCAGGACGCCACAGGGGACCAGCTAGAAGCAGCTAAGGAAGATGCTCTCTGGGGACAGTGCTTGGGGACGGCGACGTCCAGGCCATATAGAAGGTCACCTGCTTTGTGCGTCCAGAAGACCAGCCCTGGGAAGGCTCCACCCCACGCATGAAGTGGGCCAGACTCAAGCCACTGATGATCTCAAAGCCGAACAATTCAAAGGACCCACAGTATAACCGCTCCTAGCAGCCGGACTGATACGGATAAACATAAAAGCTGCAAGAATGATGATAAAAGCATCGTTCAAGGTATTTTGATGTAGAAGCCACAGGTTTATCTGCATCAGTAGAGGAAAACAGTCTCGGTCATTGTCAGTTCTTCTGCCTCTGTTAAAAGTCAGGAGCTGCCTGTTCTGCTCCCCGCTCTGTCTTTGGGGAATTCTCTCACACCCTCCCCACACCTCTAGCCTACACCCCAGCTCTTGTGTGCATAAATAAATCTTTTTTTAAAAAGTTAGGAGTTTCGTGAACATTTAAACAGCTTCCCAGCATGCTGGTGTACACGGTGGGGCCCCTCTGGGCTATACCTGCCCCAAACTGCAGCTTCACTTTGTACCCCTCCGCCCCCCACCAACCTGGATCAAAAACTGCCCCATCCGTCGGCAGAGACCGGAACTCTCTCTATGGCTGCAGCGCCCACCTGTTCTGCAAGTTTTCGGAGCTTAGGCCAACATAGCACGAGCCTTGCACGGGAATCACGTCAGACTGCGCCTCACAGTTCCCGGGGGAGCGAGAGAAGCCACTTACCACCGTGCCTTGGCCCTCTCAGTCCATGTCTGGGCAAAGCCACGATGTTCAGTTTGGATGCACCGGCCGGGCCTGGTACTCCCAGGACAGATGACCGTCTGAGATAGTTAGGGGGCCCCTGGCCAGGGAGTCTGGGGACCGCTGTGCGGGACGTGAGGCGAAGGAGAGGCCCAGGTGAGCACAGAGCTCGGAGAGGCCAAGGGGCCCAGAGACTGCCCCGGCCGAGGGCAGAAGCCCCAGGGGTCTCCTGAGCTGAGGGCCTGGGCTGTGGGCACTGGGAGCTCCCGCTGCCCAGGGGACACGCAGCAGGGACTGGCAGGGCCAAAGGGAGAGAGGCCCCTGCATCAACCAGTGCACGGCAGGGTCGCCACGTCCACACCAAGGGACACGGTAAAACGCGACAACAAACGCACGAGACGTCTGCAGCGGGGCGCCCTCCCCGGCCGTCCCTCTCTAGAAGAGCAGCAGGTCACCTTGCGCCACATGGCACAACCCATGTTCGGTGCCCAAGACGGAGCAGACGATGCGTGTTGGGGGGATAGATGCATATTCAGTAAAACTGCAGAGAAAACCAAGGAGAGCGTCAGCACATCCTTTGCAATTGTGTTTCGTTTTGAAGGAGAAAGAAAAGGCGCTCACGGGGGAGGGCGGGAAGGGTCGTACATTAGTTTTGTGAATAACATTCTACTGGGGGCTGATGGCCGAGGCGTGGGTTTTTGACTTTTTATCTCATATTCCTTTAAATTGCAGCAAATTTCAAAAGCATCATAAAAATAAACGTTTCTCAACAAATGCTGGAAAGGATGTGGAGAAAAAGGAACTCTTCTACACTGCTGGTGGGAATGTGAACTGGTCCAACCACTATGGAAAGCCATATGGCGATTCCTCAAACTCCTAAACATGGAGCTCCCATACGACCCAGCAATCCCACTTTTGGGAATTTACCCAAAGGACACAAAAACACTAATCCGAAAGGATACATGCACCCGTATGTTCACTGCGGCACTGTTCACAATAGCAAAGGTATGGAAGCAGCCTAGATGCCCAAAAATAGATGACTGGATCAAGAAGATGTGGGACATATACACAGTGGAATACTATTCAGCACTCAAAGAAGATAAACACGTGCAATTCGCAGCAACATGGACGGGACTAGAAGGGATCACGCTCAGCGAAGTAACCCAGAAGGAAAAAGGAAAATATTGAATGGTCTCACTTATAACAGGGATAGAGGGGAACCAAATACAAGAGTGTCAACCAGCGAGAGAGGGGGGAGGACTGGGGCTCAGAACGGGGGAGGGGGGAGCACAGGGGACTGTGGTGACGGTTCAGGGGTGAATTGGTGGTGGGAAACCCACGGGGAATACACAGTGATGTAAAAGACACAAATAAAAATAAAAATTGAAATAAATAAATAAACATTTCTCAGCCTATTAACAAGGTGTCATTTCAATGACACACGTAGCAGTTAAACCCTCTCTGGCGTCTGGAGCCCACGGAAAGGCAGTTTCCAGAGCTGATTCCAGTGGAAAGCGGAAAACCGGCAGCTCCCAGGCGAGAGACTCCCCCACCAAGCCCTGAGAACCCCGAACTGAGCCTTGAGCTCCGCCCCGCCGGCCCCAGGAGCCCCTCGGACGCTGCCCGCCGGCTGCCGCCCGCTGCTTCACCACGGTCATTTTCTTTCCCGATGGGCCAGCGGCCCACAAAGCTCCCCAGGGGCCCGGCGGCTCCCTCCGTGAGCACAGGCCAGGAAGGGCCAGGGAAGCCCCAGAGAGAGCCCGGGCCGAGGGGCCGCGGCCTCCAGCCTGCTCCGCCCTGCTCGCAGGACACTGCGGCGGCGCCCTGGCTCCGTCACCCCCGGCGTCTGCCCCCGCGGGCTCCCCAGTCCTGGGCCACCCTCGTCTCCAGCCAGAGCCCCGCCCACGCACAGCGCCCAGCCTGTCTCTCTTGGGCGAGGCCGTGTCTAGCTGCAGAAGCCCAGCTCCAGCCCACTCGGCGGTCGATCGCTGGTCAGCCCTGTGGACACTGCCCAAGAGTCCAGGGAAACCGTCTCGCGCCAGGCGCACGCTCCGCTGGCCCTTCCCGTGCCCCTGCGCGTTGCCTTGCGGGTGTCACGACCCATGTGGTTTGGGGCAGGGGTCAGACCTGCTAAGCGCTGGGCCAGCGAGCCGGTCACCGCCACCCGAGCAGGGATCCGCGTCTGCGCCGAGGCGGCTGTGCGGGGAAATCCCAGAGCAAAGGCTGCAAGCGCGCGCTCCGCCCGCACCACCTCGGGTCAGCCAAACACTCACCAAAGCTGGAAAAAGGAGCACGGAACTGAAAGGAAAAACAGCGGCGAGCGGACATCCGCGTGAAGGCGGCGCTGATCTTGAATGTTGACAGACCCTCCCTGAAAACGGGAAAATGCAGCTGAGGGTTCGTGCCTTCGGGGCGCCGCAGAGGGCACCCGGCCTCACGTCGGGACCCGGAGCGGGGGCTGGGGCGGGTGCCGGGGGACAGGGAGCGGGGCCGGGGCTGAGCCGCTCTGCTCCTTCTCATTTCTGAGTGTCCGTCTCAGTACGCCTCATCAGGCCACTTACGGGCGATGCATGGAAAGCTTTAGACTATATAAAAATGGAAGTGCCTGGAACCGCAAGTGCTATTTCTGGAAAACGCAGACGCGGCTGAGACATCGGGCGCATCGGCCGCAACCACAGCCCCGCCCAGGCCGCCCGCGGTGCCGCGGGGTCGCCCCGGGGCTGCAGGGACTCCCGGGCCGCTGTCGGGCCGAGGCTGGGCGTGTCTGGTTGAGGACCTGGGCAGACCGCGCCAGCCCAGAGGCCTCAGCCGTTGCTCTGCAAGGGGTGCTGCAGAGGTCCCGATGTGGGAATGGGGGCGCAGGCCGGAACCAGGCTGGGGGCGGAGCGTGGACGCCAGCTCTGAGCCGGGGAGGGGCGGTCAGCGCGAGACCAGGGGAGGGACCGGCGCTGATGGGGGCGCTGCAGCTCTGAGAGCAGAGGCTGAGTGACCCCCAACACCGTGGGCCTGGGGCCAGGCGGCGCTGTTCCTGCCCGGGGCGCCTTCTTCTCCCCGAGTAACTGTCGCCCCTCAGAGCGCGCGAGTGGCCCCTGGCCCGGCCGCCTCGGACAAAGGCTGTGGACAACGCCAGGGGGCCTCCCAGAGGCAACTCGGGCAGCGCGTAGGGGGCTGGGCTGTGTCCACCAGGGCCAGCAACCCGGGTTCCTGTGAGCCCGTGGGCACAGGTGGGGGGCACAGG
>PVIJ01013489.1:0-44924 GCA_004024925.1 Scalopus aquaticus
TTCTGGAGTCTCTGCAGGTAGCTGGACAGTGAGGTAGGTGGAATCCCTCATGGGCAGAGGGAGGTCTGTGTTTAAAGGAAGGAAGGTCTTACTTGTGCCCAGGAGATTTCTGATGAGACAGTCACCTACAAGCGAAGTCTGGGCTCTGAGATGATTTGGAGAAAAGTGTTGGCAGGAGTTCAGAACTTCAGTTAGAGTGGGGGTGGGGGTGGGGTGGGTGACTATGCATGGGTGGGTTATATCCTGTTTGTGGTTTTGTTTTTAAAAGTTGATATTTTATTGCAGTTGCTATTTATTTATTAAACAATATGGTAGCTACCGTATTGTTTTAAGTGCATACTTGACTTTGTCCACAGTCTGTGTATGTGTGAGGGGTTCATTTGAGCCTGTGCTATCTATGCAGGGAGTATTGAGGAAGTATGTTTGCATGAGCATTTATTTGAGTTTTAATTTCTCTTTTTCTTACACATCATTGTCCTAAATTTCTGTCTTGCACATTTGTGAGTCTAAGAGTCTGTTAGTGTCTTCACGAATGACTGTATGCTTTTACTGTGGGAAGGATAGGAAAGTGTGTGTTTAGAATTGGAGGACCGTGATTATTCTAGTAAATATGTAAAAATAGTTAACATTTTTTTACATGTTTTTGCAGAAATAAGGGGAATTCAGTATGTTGCTGTGTGACTATATGTGTATTTGTGAATGGTATGTTTTGTTGGAGAGTATACTGTGATACTTGAAAGTTGCCATCAAAATGGCACATGTTTGAGAATGAAATGTGTGAGTGTGCATGTGTGTGTGCCATGTTTGATTGATAATTGCACCTGGACAACAGGGCAAGTCCATTACTGTCTCAGGCAATTCAGAATATATTGATGTGTGTGTGTGCGTGTGCGTGTGCGTGTGCGTATGTGTGTGTGTGTGTGTGTGAGAGAGAGAGCGAGAGAGAGGGAGAGCGAGAAAGAGAGAGAGAGAGAGAGAGAGAGAATTTCTTTAATGGATTGTTGTGCATATTTAATTGTTTGCATCTTATTGGTGTCAGGGATTCATAAGAAGAACACGAAAGCAGGAGAAGTCATCTAATAACTTAGATCTTTCTCAGCTTGTAGACTTATAACGGAGGCATTAATAGAATCAACAGAAAGAGCAGGTCAGCCCCAAAGTGCTGTGTTTTTTTTTTTAAAACCAGATCAATGAACTGAGAAAAGAGGCCATACATATTTTGTGGTGACAAAAATCCACATCCTTTAAAAAAAATGAGCACAGTCAGTAAGGAGAAGAAATAGGAACTACATTGTGCTAGAAAGTGTTTTTCAGGTCCGACATCTGCTTTGTTGCGTCCTCTTTATGCCTCCTGCTTTGTTCCTCATGAGAAACTCCAGCTTGTGATGGCCAAGATAGCTTAGACCTTTTATCCTCTTACCTTGACAGTTTGGAAAAGCAACTCAATGCGACCTCCATCGTGTAAGAGCCAGGAAGAGGTTGGGGAGGGGTGGCTGCTTCATTTTGGGCCATTCAGAAAAGAAATTCCAGGGATGTTCCTGGCATGCTCCCTCCTTCACAGAGTGCTGCCCCTCAGTGCCAGGTTTGTGCATGCCTCCTCCTCTCCCCCCGGGGCTGGGAACTCTACTTGCTTAAGTCCTTACTGGCTTCATGGGGGGGCAGTGGAATGGTGCTTCTCCTTCTGCTCTGCAATACTGGATAACTAGTTTCCAAGGAGCAACATGTCTCCCAGTCACCCTTTTTCCATGCACACTCTGTGTGTTCATTACAGTAGTGTACATGCTACGCTTTTTAATGCCATGGAACTAGTACCAGTAGTGCTAGCTATATGGTAGATTAAAGATGGCCACAAATCTTGTGTCATCCTCCCATTGAAAAGTGGAGCTTAACTTTGAGTCTGGGCTTGCCTTAGTATAGCTTGTTTGACCAAAAGAATGTGTCAGAAGTGGCTTTCTGCAACTTCTGAGGTTATCTCCAAAGAGCCTTGTATCTGTGCAGAGTTGCTGGTAGATCCTGTTCTCAAGGAGTTCTTAAGTAAGACAAGGGACACATAAAGAACCAATATGTTAGTGAGATTCATGGCAGGGTAGATGGGGGCAGAGAGTCAACCACAGACTGCTGTGATTAATCCCTTGTGATGACATGTCATAAGCGATTTCTTAGAAATGAAATGAGCCCGACAGGATGAGGAAGTAGTAATGAAAAGCTAGGAATTCCAGGTAACAATGAGGTTGATCAAAGATGTGAACAAATCCAAGAGTAGAATGCATGTGAGGGGTAACTACAAGATACTTGGAACCTTAGTGGCACAGCAGGTTCCAGTGAAGCTGGCCTCAGATGGAAATATATGAGAGATCATAAGAGAGAACCATGAATTCCATGCTGAAGATTCTAGGCCAAGGTCAGTGAGAAGATATCAAACAGTTGAGAAAGAGGAATGTAGATGGAAGAGGAAATGCAGTATATATTTTAAAGAAAATACATTGGAGATTGTTCTGGAAGGACTGGAGGCAGAGAGACTACATGAGGGATCTTGCAATGTTCCAGAAAGGGTGATGGTGGTGCGCCCCAGGGGCATTGCAGTGGACAATGGAGAAATGTCAAAGCAAAAGAATGAAGGAAATTAGTTGATTAATAGCCAAAGTGGGATTACAGTGTAGAAAGTACTTGAATTAGCATCTTGGTTTCTGACTTGGGTGATTTAGTTTGTGTGATTAGCACCACACAATCAACTAGAACTAAGGGAATACAGGAGGGATAGTTTTCCCTTGCCACCCCCACCCCTACCCCAGAAGGGGGGACATAGGGTCCCATCCCTGTGGTGCTGGTCAAAGGCCCAGAGGAGCTCCATCTAAGCAGGTATGCACAGCATTATCAACATCTGGGATGAAAACTGAACTCTAATTGTGCCAGATCCACTCTGGCATAATAAGTGTGGTTTTTAACATAATGTACTGCTAGAGTGAAGTTGTCAGAAAAGCAGGGGGCGGAGGAGGTAATCTGTGAGCCTTCAAAGAAGAGAAGATTGAAGCTGTTTTATGTGGCTGGAAGTGAGTCATTTGTCAGCAGTGCCAACGAGCTGTCATCTCCACAGGGAGAGATGACTGGGCACCCTGGGGGGAGGGCTGAAGAAAGTGTCAACCTGCAGTCACCAGGGGCCATGTGTGGGGTAAGAAGTGTCAGTCACATCGCATGCCTGTCCTGACCTGGGTCAGAGGGAAACCAAGGTCGTGGCAGAGCATTTAGCATCATAACCAAGGAACCTTGCAACCTGCCTCTGTTGGAAGGGAACTGATATGCTCAGCATTATCAAAGACAGTTCAGAGCTCTATTTCCCCAGGAGATTTGCACTTGAAAAGAAGAGTGAAAGGGCAACACTTAGAAAGAAGAAGCTAAGAGGTAACAGTTCCCTGGGGCCACAGGGAAAAGAGCATTCTAAGCAAGGATCTAGCTAAGGTCACCCAGTTGTCAAGACTAGGCGGGCACTGCTGAGTCCAGTCTGGAAGCCATTACAGAGAAAGTCAGTTGGCTGTAGATGCAGGAGCCCTGGTTTTTGAAGCCACTGCAGTGGCCCCTTCCCCTCACTGCCCTTATCCTTCACTTGGGTGCTTGGGCTACTGCAGTGGCCTCCTCCAAACCGGTCTTCCTGCTTCCACTGCTCTACTCTGTGCAGCCAGAGTGATTGACTCAAGATGCACCTTCTCTTCTGCTCAAGGTATCCTCCCAGGCTGTGCTCTGGTCTGCACCACCCTGTGGTTTCAGTCTTAAGCCAGACACCTTTTCCCTGTTTCCTGAGCTCCAGCTGTACTTGCTCTTTTTCTTCCTTGAACACACCAAGGTTTTGCCTCCTAGGCCAGGCCTGTCTATTTTCTTCCTTAGTGTTTTTTCATCTTCACTTGAGCTTAAATATTTTCTTCAGAGAAGTGCTTCCTTACTCTCAAATTAAGTTGCCCCTAGTCCCAACACCTAACATCTTTTCTTTTGTAATTTTTACAGTTACTTTGCGGTTGTTATTGTTTATATCCTTAGGCACCATTTTGACTCGAAACTCCAGAAGAGCAAGGATAATGCTTGTCTTTTTTTTTTTAATCACCACATCTATCTACCTAGAACAGTGCCTGATATAAACATCCCAGAAGTAATAGTTGGATGAATGAATGGATGAATAACAGCTCTTCAATAATTTTGGTGGGCAGAAATGTTTGTGACTCCCTACGCTAGGCAATATCACAGAAGTTCCAAGTGACCAATTCTATCACAATCTACCACTCCAACCAACTATTTGACTTTCTCTAGGTAGCTTTTATATTCTACCCAACCTCCCAAGTGACTTGTTTAACAAAGAGACATGAGAGAAATCAAGGAAAACTGTTGATAACTTTCTTGTCACTTCAAACTCTGTTTACCATTCACTTTTTGTGCATGGATAGAGTTAGGGACTGAAGTTACACAATACTTTCCATTAGACTACTGATTCTTAAAATCTCCAAAAGAACGTGCTATAACATGATTACTGGGTGGCACCCTCCATGTTCTGATTCAGTAGGTCTTGGTGAGATTTTAGAATATGCATTTCTAAAAAGTTTCGACAAGGGTACTGCTGATCTAGGAACCACACTTTTAGAAAGAGTGTATTAGACTACAAACTCTACAAGGCAAAGACTCTGTTTTTTTACATTTACTATTATAAATGTAAACAGATGCTGTTATCTAAACAGATATATTGTTATATAGCATATGGTCAAGAATGTTCAATAAATGATAAAAATTCCTGGTGGACACTTGTACTCATCATCTGGTTCTCCAGGGCCAACTCCTCTTTTCCATAGCAGATGACCAATTCTATCACAATCTACCACTCCAACCAACTATTTGATTTTACCTAGGTAGCTTTTATTTTCTACTCGTTCTCCCAGGAAACATGGCCTTCCTTCCTCCCTCTTCCCCCTCTTTCTTTGATTTTAGTTTCTACTGAGATCCTGATGACACTTGATAAGCCTCTTTAAATTGCAGTGTTAATGAGCAATGGCAGACGAAGACCAATGTGTTACTTCTTTAAAGAAAAATTGTATATGAGATCTGATTGAATATTGGTATCCAAAGAACACTGATTAATAGTGTTGGTAGATCTGTCAAATCATAACTTGCTGGCTGAAATAAGTCTTCACACATACATGATTTATGCAGTAAACCATGTAGCATTAAAGAGATTATGGATTAAGCAATGGTAAAATAGCTTAATAATAAAAATTACTTTTCTACATGTATGGTTTTATATAGTATTAAGTCTAATAGAGTCTTATCTATCCTATAAAGTTCTTTATTGAGAAAATATTTTGATATGGTAGGTAGACCTCTCACTTATATATGGAAAATTAAATGCATGCATAAATATATAGGGATGGATACAGACAAAGGTGAATGTTTTCTTTTTTTAAATAAGATTCTAAAATTCCAGTTTTCTTATCTCACCACATTGAGATTCTAAAAATTAAGTTTTATTTTGTGTAATGGAAATTACTACAACATGCATTTTCTGCTCTCATACATAGTAAACTGTGTCATTTGCCCCACGCCCATAACAAATGTTTAGCAACAATTCTAAAGGATGATTTCAGCTAGATCCAGCTGGAAACTGCTGGGGACTCAAAGTGATTCTTTTTTTAATGGTAAAGAATCACAATCCCTGAGCAATTTACCAGGTTGATTTAATTTAGAGTCACTTCTACGCTTTCCTGTAGATCTATCCTAAATCTCTAGCTGAACAGTGTTAGAAATTGATGAAATGTTCTACCCTATGACACATACACACACAAAGTTCAATTTCAGCACTGATACTCTCACCTACAGGCTTGGTTCTACTTAGGGAAAATCAAATATTTTCTTTCCTCTTGAGTCAGCTAGGTACTTTTGACAGTGAGAAATGAGCAAGAAAAACGAATGCACCGAACACATGCTGTATGCCAGTTGTTCTTTGTATATCAGTAATGATCCTCACACAAACGCTGGGAGATAGATATCATTATTTCTTCCAGGTGGATTAAGCATAAAGCTGAAAAGAGGAAATGGAAAGGTCCAGGAGTGAAAGCACATGCTTGAAGTCATGCATCTAGCAAATGGCAAAGAACGGATTCAGAGACAGGTCTGTTTGTCACTAATGACCATGTGGTTTATTTAGGCAGGGTCACTGCCTCCAGTCAAGTCTCTGATGGCAGCAGCACATCAGCTTTGAAAAGAACCACCAAAAAACATGAGGAGTCAGAAACAGTCTTTCATTTGTTTAACTTCAAGGATACTGTATAGCAGCTTTTTCTCTATTAATTGCAAGAATGAATTTTATGTCAATTTTCTGAAACTTCTTTTTCCCCCATCTCCTCCTTCTTTTTTGTTTTATCTAATTTCACAAATCCAATTCAGTCCCTGTAATCCACTTCTCTGATTCCACCACCAGAAGTAACTTTCTTCAAGCAGTTATCCTAGAATCTTGTGCTTTTCATCTAGTATTTAGCATTTTGCAACTTGACTTTTACCTGTGTATTATCTGGGAATATTAGGGCCGAAGGGAATGATGTAGGAAGTTGAAATTGTGCATCAAATCAGTGATCTTAATTTGTTCAATCTCTGATTTCCTTTCTAAGATGTGTGTGTGTGTGGGGGGGTACTTGTTAATATTTCCAAATAATTCTTTTTGAAGCTCAAGTCCTCCTCTGTTAGAAGGGAATAATATTACTTCTCATGCTTCCTTCACTGGGCTAATGTGAAGATTCAATGAGATAATATAGGAGAAAGAGCTCTAAAAAATAATCTAAATCCTATCATTAGTATCATTGTTAGAGCAATGATAAAAAAAAGCATCAAAATTTATTAATTCAGAAACTACTTAAAAACTTCTTTAAGTTAAAACTCTTAGGACACTGTCCACAAATATCACATATACTTTTCTTGTTAAGCTTATTCCTAAATTCCCAGGAAAGTCTAATTTATTTGTATATCTTAATATTTTAGAGTCAGTAAATATTTTAACAAATGTCAGACTATTTTTAGACAGTAAAGATTGAAAACAAAGTTACCAATGGGAACAGGGAATATATGGTTTAAATGATTCAAGAAATCAGACATTATCCAAGAGTTCATAAAAGAGAATACCCTTACCAAGAATACACAAATCATCCTTATTTATATTCAGTTCTTTATATCTCAGTAAATTTGCATGAAGTAAAATGGCATTTGAAAGGAATGTAGTCTAAGCCCCTCTTTCCTAACAGGTTGTGGGCTACCCAAGGGGAATACAAAATGTAAAAGACATAAATAACGATAAAAATATATATTAAAAAAAAAGGAAATTTGAAAATGAGAGTAGATTAGTTGGCCTTTGTTTTCCCATCTGTAAAATCAGGAACCCGGACTAGATTAGGAAGAGCAAGTCGGTCCCTCACTTCCTGACTCCTTGCCCATGGCAGACATCACTAGTGGCTAACAGCACTGTCCCCCTCAGTGAGGAAATGGCCTGAGAATTACTGCCTCTTACTGTACCCTGCAACTACCAATCAATTAGGACATTGCCATGGTAGGCTTAGATGATTTTTAAGATTTCATTGTTTAACAGTGAAGTATTCTGAGTATATAAATACAATGAGTTTGTCTAGCTTTTAAAATTCATTGTGTTAAAAAACAGTCTGTTCCCATTCTCTGGGAGGTGATGACAGATTTCTGTTGGTATTTCACATTCAGTTGTCTGTCTTCTCTGTTCCCCATTCTGTAAATGGTGCCGGTGTCTCTCAGTAGGAGATGCCAAGTAAATGAAACTGCCCAGCAGGAAACCCTGTTTGGCAATCCTAACAAGGCTTGAAGAATTGGTTTCCTCATTAGAAACAAAAGTTTCCTATCTGGTGAATATGCAAGTTGTGGGCACTGATCTTATGGGATGCTATATTTGAGCAAAATATTGAAGCAGAAGAAATATGATTGAAAAGCAAATACTTGGTAATGATGGGCTCTATCATTCACCTCGACTGGATATTCTTGTAGTGTATTCTCTGAGTTCATGGACTTTAGCCCTAGGAGCAGAAAGATCTTAACTTCTGAATTCCTAACTGACAGGTTCCTATTGTGTGCCTAGGTCCTTTGCATGTATCAATCCACTGAAATCACAATAATAACAGCCAGTCATATTAAATCATTAATTCATGTGTGTCAGGAACTGTTACAAAGACTTCACTTGAATGAAATGAATACTTCACTCATTAATCCCCACAAGAAGTACAGAAAGTCAATACTACTGGTATCCTTAACAAATGGGGAAATAGAGGCAAAGGGAAACTTGCTCGAAATCATACAATAGTATGTGAAGCTGCCTCTGACTCCATGAAGTCTGACTCCAGAGTCTGAGCTGACACCTAGAACATAGCCCAAAGGGCTGGTTGTTACATTTATTTTTCTGATGACCCTATTGCCTCTCAGGCATCGAGTGACTTGGTGCTGGACATCAGCGCAGCACCTGCCTCTTCCTTGGTTGTCTCATTTAATCCACACATAATGCCACAATGTAGATGGTAGTATTTCCACCAAGTAACAGGTGAAGAACTCAGTTCTCTGCAAACTAACTTGCCCGGGATCGCGCAGTTAACAAGTGGGAGAGCTGGACTTTGAACCAGGCAGCCTAAGTGGGAGATGTGCATGATCCTAGCTCGCAAGGAACTGACAATCAGTTCTAAAAGAAGGGACAGTACAGGATGGAAAAACACTTGCAGGGCTGGTGGACCAGAGACATCACAAGACAGGTGTGAAGAAAGAGCAAGGGCTCCGAGAAATGACCGACTAATGGAACAGTTTCAAGAATGAGGTGGAGGAATGAATTCTTTAAGAATAGTGGAGGGTGTAGGATAAGGAGTCTTCAAAGAAAGGTTACTGCCAATATCTGTTGGCAGAGGGTGTCTGCATGTGTGTGAGTCATAGTTAAGGATAGGTAGCAAGGAAATGGCACCTTGAAGACAGTCCTCCTAAGCGGTACTAATAATTGGTTAATAAAGGAAAATGGATTGAAAATCTGCTTTTTCAATATCTGTTTAATAACTGTTTCATCAAATATAACCAAAATATTTCTGAAACTTATGTTAGAGCTCATATAGAAAGATCCTAGCCCTGACTTTTCCATAGCTCATTCATATTTTCTCTTATATCTTCCCTTCCCTCCCCACTCTCTTCCTCATCCCTGCCTTGTCTCTGCCTCCCTGCCTCACTTCACCACCTCACAGTATTTTTGGAACCATTTTTGAACCCTTAACAGAATTCTGTTCTTTAAGCATGGCTTTTAAAAATTGTGATCCTTAGTTTATTTTCATTTCATTTCAGTCTTTTGACATCTTGGCAGTAAATTGTTCTCAAGTTCATTTTTGCCAATATCCCTGCCCCCATTTTGCCATAAGTGAATTATGTTTTTCTTCTGAGACACACACACACACACACACACACACACACACACACACACATATCGTGCACATATATGAACATATATAGCTGCAATTAAAATATATGCCTATCTAGGTTGCACAGATTGTTTGCTCACAGTTTTGGGGTTTGGGGGTTGTTGAATTTTCTTTCCTGATCATAAACAATGTTTCCATTCTACTGCCATCCCCTAGAGAAGACCGATAAAATTTGACTCATGAAGAGAGAGAGGGAAAAAATCCAGGAGGCGAAAGTAATATGGGGAGAAAATGAAAGAGATTTAGTGCAGCTATCAACCGACCGTTGTGCTGTCTTTAAGAGTCTGTTGAAACAACATAATAAAAGGTAATAAAGGTTGGATTTATAGCCTACCTGGCGGAAATGGCTGCCTGTTTGTAGGCTGCCCACTCACACCCCACCACAGGTCTTTGTCTTGGGCGTGGGATCTTGTCCCCTGAAGTCGCCTCCCCCTCTTGGATTTGAGAGGGGTCAGGCAATGCTTAGAGGAGCCAAATCAGGTTGGCAGGTGAGTTTAATATCCCTGGACTCCTTCCTTTCCCTTCTTTATCCTGAGACTTAATGATGCAGCTTTGTTTCTTTAGAAAGCCACGTTTGGTTCGGTTTGCCTGGGAAAGCCCCCAGTGATTCACTAAATAGGCAGAGGCAAATGAAATGGTCATGTCAGCTCCCAGGAGACCAAGGGCTTATGCTTCCCTTCTGCGTTCAAATAAATCTCCATAAACACCTAAATCAGCACTAATAGGTCTCTTGAGAGGAAGGTGACACATATCCCCAGGTGGTTTGGGAAAATCAAGGCTCAAAAGGACAAGGTTCCCAGATGCATTTGGGAAAGGGGTTGGTTTCCTGAATCTCTATGCCCTCTTACAGGTGATTGGATGATTGAAGTTTGTTTATTCAGTCATCAAACATTTATTCAGCACCAACTTTTTTCTAGGCCTTGTACCAGTGACAATCACACAATCGAATGTGACCACAGCTCTATCCTGAAGACCCTAGCCCAGGGAAGGAGATACCCCTTCAGATTATAAATGCAGCATTAAAGACTGTAATGATATGGGTATGTAGCACTCAGGAGGTGCCAAGGGAGGTAAGTGCCAAGGTAATCCCAAATTTTGGAAGACTTCAGATCTGGAGCTGGTCCTTGATCCTTCATTCAAGTATTTACTTGATGGATAAATGGATGAATAATTTGAAAGAAAAAGGAGAGAAGAGGAGTCAGAAGTTACAAGTTCAAGATCTAATGACCACTCTCTATGAGATCCTGTGCAAGCCTCCTCCTTAACCTAGTTCTCAGTCTTCACATCTGGAATCTTTGTCTGTCTCTGACAATCTAAATTACATGAAGCAGGGGATAGGTATAAAAACGTTTTTTCCAGATCTGGATTCTTGATAGCAAGTCCAAGATCTCCCACCTGTCTTTCTAGAAAATCAGCCCCATTTCTTCAGACTATATTTTCTCACTGCTTGTTTCTAGACTTGGCCTGGGTGGGTAATTTTCTCTGTTTCCCAACCCTGAAAGGTTGCTGAGACCAAGGGAAGCCAGGAAATTCTAGGGTAAACAAGGGGGAGGGCCTGCCAGCAGTAAAGCCCTGAGCCCCCGGAAGAGAGACCTCATTACTAAAGAATGAGTCACAGTAATAGGCTGAATAAATCCCCATAAAGTCAGGGCTAATGGTGTCTGCTGGAGCCTGCATCATGCCATAAACAGGGAGGCAAGCCTGCGCTAATTGTCAGACCCAATGAGAGGGGCTGGGGAGCATGAAATGAAGGATTAGTTCAGGGATGTGGGTGCCCAGCCTCTCTGGGGTCCCTGGCTCTTCATGCTGTTCCTCAGTGAGAGGGCTGGTCAAGGCAAGGGCAAGTAGAGAGAGGAACAAATGCTTTCTCAAAGGGCAAGTAGAGAGAGGGACAAATGCTTTCTCAGAGCCTTAGTCTGGCTTCTAAGGTCAATAGTGACCCCTGAGCCCTGGTGTTGCTGTGGAATCTTGGACATTTCCCCAAAGGGGTCTCTCCATTTCTTTCTACCTCTCTCTTTCTCCCACATTTTTTCATTCTTTTCCAACACTCTTTCCTTTTTTTAAATCTCCTTTCTCTCTTTTTTCCTTAGTTTCTGTTGGCCTCATTGTCTTCTCCCCCTCTTTAGTTACATTGAGTAGCTTCTTCCATTCCTTCTTCATCACCCTTCTCAACCTTCTCTTCTAGCTCTTTTTCTCTCTAAATATTTTACCTCCCTCCTTCCTCCTTACCTCTCACCCTCTCCCCAGGCATCTCTCTTTCTCTCTTCTACTCTCTCTTTTTTTTTTTCATTTTTATGTTTTTCTCTCTCCTATCTCCTGGTATCTTCTCTTTCTTTTCTTCTGGCTCCTCCTTTTTCTCTTTGCTGCCTCTCTTCTACCTCCTTTCCTTTCCTTGAATGCGGAGTATTTGTCACAGTGATCTCTCCTACCCCTCAGCCTCTTCCCTCTTCTGCAGAGTGACCGTGCCACCTCTGCATTATAAACAATCTAATTTCTATGTTAATTTGCAGTTTTCTTATAGACACTGCTGTAGCAGATAGCATATGGCACAGGTGGCATTTTATGACTTCTAATGCTAAGTCAATAGGCCACTGCTGCCATCTGAAGACCGAGACACAGGAGAGACCATGTGTGGGTGTCCCCGACTGCCCCAGCTGAGCCTCAGCTCACCACAGTGCAGGCTCTAGAGGGTGAAAATTTCTTGGTGATTCCAGCTTTCAGACATTCGAGTCTCCTCACTGCTTCATCTATCCTGTGGTAGAGACAAGCTATCCCGGCTGGACCCCAAATACTGCTCCACAGACTCCAGGAGCAGAATAAAAAGGTTTATATTTCTACACTTCAGAGGTCTTGTTCTTCAATAATAGACAACTAGAAGAGTGTAACAGTTTTTAAATCAACACGATGGAACAATCTTGCCAACCTCATAGTGTAGTTAAAAGAATTAAATGATATAAGAGAGGTACCCACCAGTGCCTGGCATTTAGAGGGTATTTGATACATATAATCCCTCCTCTTCCCACCACTGCCTTCTAACTACAGCTGTTTCCACTGTCCACTATGACAATTTTTACTCTTCTGGGGCAAGGGCTGAATTGTGTCCAAATTTTAAGCCTGCTTTATATATTAAGTATATAGTATGTGCTTTAAAAATACGTGTTTATTAAACAAATGAATAAAAAGAGCACTGCACTGAGAATCAGAATCTTCAGTTATTAGCTGTGTGATGTTGGTTGAGTCTCTCTCTCCCTCTGGGGACCACTCTCTTTCTACGTAAAACAAGAAGACTTGACTGATGTGGGGACAGTGTGGCCAGCTGATGAAGACTGAAAACTTCTCTTAAATTCTTAAAGAACTGTTGTGGGAAAAAAGAGCATATTTATCTGCTTGACTCTCAAGTGGCATAGTCAGAGCTGTGGAGGAGAATGTGGGCACAAGACAATGAAACAGGAGTACTTATCTCAAGGGTGGGAAATGCTAGCAAGTTAAAGAAGACGTCTTATGAGTTAAATGCCTCGCTCATGGAGGGGTGAGTGTGGGGCACAGGGCTTGCTTGCATCTCTGCAGGAGAGGACCTGCGAGTAACAGATGGGATAGAGTCCATCCCCCACACTCATAATTCTACCAGGGGATGATTTCTTCCAGCTCCAAAGATGTTCAGATTTGCAAATCTTTTGACGCTGTGATATTTCTTTAATTCCCACTTTGGTGGGTCTGGAATGGTGTTGATGGGGATGCAGCAAGCACAGTAGCTTGGAGTGTGGGTCACCTGGGGATAGCCTAGCTTGTTTACTTTGGTGACGAGGGAAGTAGGGGAGAAATATTGATCAGGTACTGAATTTTAAGTGCACTTCCAGAAATGATTAGAGGGCCGTGATTAATGATCTGTAGGAGCTCACCAGGGAGCAGTAAGTGTAGAGAAGTGGAAAAACCTCTGGAAAGTGTGGGTACAGAAACTCTGATCCTGGGGGGGCCTCGGAGGCAGAGGTTGGGCTTGCATTTCACTAATCAGGTGCGAATGGATTTCAGTGCATGCAAAGATAGCTAGAAGGTTTTAGGAGTAGCACCACTGAAATTTAATTATGACTTAGGGTAAAGTCCATGACTCCTTGATGCTAGTAGTTCAGCCATCCAAATTTGGTTTTGTGACCTTGGTTTTATTAACATGGGCCTCAACAGGGGCAGAAAGGGAGCATGAAATTTTGATAAGGGAAGGGAGTGCTGGAGGATCACGCCCCAGAAATGACATGCTTTATGTCTCCAGGTGACACAACTACTTCTGCCCAGAGCTCACTGGCCAGAATTAGTTACATGGTCCTTCCTAACTGTGAAGAACCTGGAAGGTAATCCTTTCACATGTCCAGAAGGAGAGGAGGACCAGAGAAGTGGGCATACTAACAGTCTCTTCTACAGGAGGAAAGAAGGCACACCAAGTATCTGGAGGGCTAGGACCAAAGGAAAAGTAAGAATCTCACTGAGTTTCAGCTTTCTCTCCCTCAGACAAAGATGATCATATCTACTACACTCAGGACACCAGGAAGAGTAAATAAAAAAAAAATGCACTCACTTTAACTCTAATCCTTTGTCAACAGCAAGACTTTTTTCAAGAAAGGGAATATTGTTTTTGTAATTGGTAACTGTATACCATGGAACCATAAAATGCCATATTTTATGGGTGTATAAAGGGACAGGTATTTTTTTGCTCTCCAGGACAAGAATTTCCATTACAGTAGAAGATCCTAAACATGACTGATGATCACAATCAGCTGGGAAGTCACACACTTGCACAATTTGTTTGGGAAGGATTGCAGCAGGTATCTGTCCCGGCCCATATTTTGGACCCTGAAGCTTTTACATGAGCCTCAAAGGATGCACCAGATAAGAAACTGGCACGATCAGTGGACATTTTCAAAATAAACACATCAATTGCAAGAAATCTGATGCTACTTTTGGGAAACTGCTTGCTAAAAATAGTCCTGGTTTTTCTGTATGTGGCATTATTTTGATGATGGTCTCTGTGACCTATATTTTTTGCCATCTCTGCCTGTTCCAGCTGTTTCTTTCCCCTTTTACTGTCTATCTCTGCAGTGTTCACAGCTGTATCAGGGACATCTGTGTTGTGTTTTAATGATGCTTTAAATTACATTCATTTATTTATTCATCCACTTGTTTATTATTTTATCCTGTCCTTTCTTTCCATGAAGTCATTCAGAGTTTCACTTAGAGAACAAACATTTATTGAGCACCCATTTTTATCTGATTACTGTTTTAGGCCCCAGAGATTTTATGGAAAAAATAACGTGCAATGTAGTGAGAAAACAGACAAGCAAATGCAGTTATAGAAAATAATGTAGTGGGAGCACAATTGAGACTCTCTCTGAGTAGGTAGCTGAAAGAAGGCTTCTTGCAGGAGGTGTCTGTTGAACTAATTCTTGAAGGGAGAGTTAGTTCGGGGGGAAAGTGAGAGGGCACCTAAGTAACAGGAACAGCAGCTGAAAAGGATGCCGGGTGTGAGAGAGCCAACTCTTTTGCACACCTACAGACATGCCAGGAGGCTCTCGTTGAATGGGTGCCCAATGCACTGAGGCCACAAATGAACTATTTAATATCTACCTCAAAACTGATCACAAGGATTAAGTGTGATTATTAAGACTCTAACAGAGTATCTGACACACAGTAGACACAAGAGAAAAACAGGATTTCTCAACTCTCAATTCTTCATCATTGCTCTACGTGTCTTTCTAGACCCATAGTCAGAAAGTAGGGGGCCTGAAATTTAATTCAATCGCTTGCCCTCCAGTTACAGTGTTCACTCCCTTTTCTTCCTAGGAGGGTGCCAAGGGCCACAAACAGGGAAATCACTTCTCAAAGCTTCTAGCTCCTTCTCTGCTTGGGGAACCAGCTTCTGCTGTCTCCACCACAGTCTGTTTCTCTTGCCTCTGGGGAAATCTCATCTCACGTAAATCCTGCAATTAGAAGCTCCCACCCCTTCCATTGGAGCTACATCTGCTGCCCTAGATTTGCACCCATTTGATTATGAAGAGATAATCAGGGGGTTGCTACAGCTTAGAGAGGACAGAAAGACATTCTGAATAATTTCTGGTTTCAAGAGCAGGGATCCCCTTCACGCATGCCCCTCCTCCCCCCGCTTCCTGTGTGTCTGCACACTCGGGTGGCACAAAATCTTGTTTCTTCGCTTGCTTTTTTTAAAAACCATATAAACTAGGCAGGAAAATAGAAATAGACCTTTTTTGATTAATGAAGATTGGGAGTCTCAGAGCGGCTAACAGAGGTCATAAGGCTGACCAGTGCTGTGGATTCTGTTGCCACCTGCTTCTATTCCTCTGCTGGGGAAAATGAGAGAAAGTAACCAAAAAAGTAAGAAAAGGATTTTCTCTTGCAATCATCTGGTTTTGATCTGAGTGTGAGGGTGTAAACATATTATCAATTCAAATTATGCTTTCAAATAACTTCAGAAATATTAAGAGTAAATGCACAGTGTAAGAAATGTATAAAATGCAGGAAAGTACAAGAAAGAACCTACAGTCACTTGTTATATTATCACCCAGAGATAAGTTCTGGTTGATATATAATATGTATATGTATCTATATAAAATATTTACAATATCAGGATTATAATACACAGGTGCGCACATAGCCAGTGTTTAACCTAACTTTATGCCATAAGCATTTCCACGCATCATTAAATATTCTTCAATAATACAATTTGGTTTGACACCTTAATATTCTTGTCTATATCACCAGTTATCTCCTGGCTATTCAACCTAAGAGGAAAAAAGGAAACCAAAAGGAACTGGCTATAGAGAACAAAGGGCTGTCCTGGAACCCTAGTCCTGTTCAATAAGCCTCTCCTCTGCAAGGCTCTACCAGCCCATCTGTGAAATAGGGATGAGGACGCCCTTCTTTTTTTTTTTTTTTTAAAGATTTATTTTTTATTTATACATACAAGTTGGGGTACAGGCCAGAGGTGTGGGGCGGCGAGAGGGTTCACCAGAGACAGAGCGGGGAGCAGAACAGGCAGATCAGAAATACACTGCTGAGAGGAGCAGCGGGCAAGGCAGGAGAGGTCTGCCGCGCCATGTGGGATTCTCCCAGGCCGGGCATCGAACTTGCGTTACTGCTGCCAACAGCTCCACAGCGCAGCGCTTAACTGCTGCGCTACCGGGGAGGCCCGAGGATGCCCTTCTGCCACTTACCCTCCCTCCTTTGTAGGCGCAGGTGAGCAGTGATGGGTTTGCCCAGGAATGCAGGATTGCTGCCTGGGTGACAGTACAGGTGAAGATTCCTATCACTGTTCTCCATCAGCACTAACACGGAAGCCTCCCTGGGAGTTAGGGTTTTTATCTTCTCTCCAGGCAATGCTTGCCTGGGCGGTACAGTTCAAAGGAAGTGCCTCTGCTCCAATTGTCCTCCTGTATTGTCTGTCTTGATGAAAAATGACCAGTTATTATTTCCTACCTTTGGGTCTGGGAGGCCCAAAAGAAATCAGTATCCACATAAAATAGTTGCTGTTATTGTAACGGCCTTTTCATTGATGGATTTAAGTGTATGGTGTTTGGTATCGATTGCTAGCATCTGTCCTGGGGTGGGGGTGTGTGTGCTGTGGGGGGAGTGATGATAATGGTGGGAGCGGCACCACCAGAAGCTACAGTGTGCTGAGTGCTTGCCCGAAGCTGGCAGGAAGTGCATTTGGATTAGGAAGCATCTAGCTGGGCGGTGTAAACCTACGCCAATAAATGGTGTTTTCAAAGGCATAACCCTGGGAAGCAAGGGCTGCTTTCTTACTGGATTGCATTGATTTGAGAGATTTGAAATCTTCATTCCCAATTTGATATCCAGTTGACTCTTGAGTCTATATGTTTCAATATATTTTATATTGCTTTTCTTTGCAATCAACCCTTAGATGCAAACAAGAACCCATAGTGAAGTGTGCTTTATGTCTTCCATAATATAATAAATATATTCTGCAGTATATATCCTTCCTTTCTTTCTGCCTTTTGATGTTCCCCTCTTTTTCTCTCACCCTTGCTTGCCATGTTTCCTCCCATTCTTTCAACCTTCAGAAAATAAAAACAGAAATAGGTGCCTACCACGTTGAAAATAACAAGATGCTAAGCATTGTGGGAAGTCAGAGTTGATAATGAGCTAGTGTTTGCTATCAGAGAAATCCACTGATGTAGAACATAGAGACACATATCAGTCCCCATACATTAAAGGATAGAAGGAAGTTGGGGAAGGTAGTGAGTAATAAGTTACAATATCTAGAGCACCTAGAACAATGTAAGGTGAGTCTTCATCTTACAGATGGAAGAACTTGAGACCCTAGAAAGAGAGCCCAGTTCAAGGTTTCCTTATGATCAGACCTGCGCTTAATAGTAATTTACATTCTGTACTTGAGAAACAGCTTTGTACCCTTCTCAGCTACTTACAGGCTATCAACTTAGCTAACCTCTTTGAAGCTCAGCTTTCTGATCCATAAAATAACACCATCCAATAGGCAGTGCAGTGAAATCAAGACGTGGTGTGTCCAATGTGCTGGTGTTCAGTTAATACCCTCTGTGCCACCTACAAGTCAGCATTCTCCTTTGAAAAAGGCACAGGGACTATATCGTAAATTATGTACCCCCCATTTAGCAGTGTAACTCTCCCTCCTGTGAACCCAGATGGATGGAGATATACTTTGTTTAGGTTGTTTGGGTGTTTGCCTCAAATGCTAATGATAGCTCACTTTGGCAGAAAAACAAACTCAGGCTAGTGGGGTTCTTAGAATATTAGTCCTATTTGTTAGCAAAAGAATCAATTTTTCAACAGGACCTCCTGAGCAGACACCTCACACAGAGCGCTCCAGAGGCACAGATGTGACAAGCACTGCCCTCCCACAGGGAGTCCAAGAACCACCACTTCCTTCTCTGATCTAGCACTGGCAGAAGATGGCCCAGAGTCGCTGGTACTTGCTTCATGCCCACCTCTACCCCCTCACCAGGCATATGTTTTTATAAACTTGTGGCTCAGAAAGAGAGCAGAATATGCCAATATCTCACAGCAAGTTGGTGAAGACTGCACAAGAAATCCAACTTTCTAGAACGGTATGGAAGTGATTTGTTCCCCAGTGAGAGGAACTTTCTGTGCCAAGAGCTAACCATCTAGCTGTACTCAGACCCTGACCTCCTCTTTGTTAGATTTTCTTAGGGTAGTGAGAAAAACGAACATTCTCCAGTGAGGGGAGGCAGGGCAGTGGTGACAGAAATGGAGTCAGTGAAACAGATCAAGATACAGGACCTCAGGGATTCAGAAACACGGACTGGGACATAGACTGAAGCAGAGAGGACAAAAATGGAAACAGAAATTGAGAGAGGAGAGAGCTGAAGAAAATAATGCTGAAACTAAGATATGGGGAGTAAGATATAAGTGACACAGAAAGATGGTGAGGAAATCGAGGCGGCACTTAGATAACCTAAGAAGAAAACATGAGGAGAGACGGGAGAACTAGGCCAGATAACACAGAAGCGGGGAGGCCAGGAACTGAGAGACCAGGAAGCAGGGACACGCGTGGTTCTTACAGCTAGCAGCAGGGGGCATCAGAACTCCATGGATATTAAGGGATGGCACAGGCGAAAGCGTATTAGGGGAGCGAGAAGGAAAGAGAGAGGGAGAGAGAGAGAAGAGAGGAGACAGACATAAGGGATGCGTAACTCTGAAATTAGAACAGTGCATGGCTCTTCCTCAGAGGTCCTGCATTCAGTGGTATGTCACCTCCCCGCCAGGCATCTCCTTGCTCTATACTGGCAATGAAAGGGTAAAAGTAGCTGTTTTAATTAATATCAAAGACTTTCTCAAAAGTATGAGGTTTAGGGACAGGCCCATGCTTGGCCCAACTGATTTATATTTAAGCAGAACTTGTTTGGTGATGAATGGCATGTAACTGGAACCAGCTTATTCAAACATCCACTACTATTTTGTTTGCCCTCAAAGGAGAATTCTGAAAAGCATATTATAATATCTGGCAGATCAGGAAGTGACGGAAAGTGAATCATGGGAAATGAAAAACAATGGATTGATGTTACAACACTGGTTTTGTTTTTTCTTTCTTCCTCATTCCTGCAGAGGAAGTCTTATTCCCCAACCTTCAATTTCTTACTAGAAAGAAAGGGAAGAACCTATTCCCAATTTCAGTTTTAAATATGTTGATTGGTTCGGCTTGGATCATGGGTCCACCACTTGAGCCAATCAGAAACACCAGAGAAGTGGCATAATCTGATTGGCGCAGGCTGAATGACTCCCCCACTCTTGCGAAGGCCTGGGATGGGGGGAGGCCACTAGGTTAAAGTATCTGCAGTCAGAAGGAGAGAGCATCAGAAGTTCAGAATCAAGAGCCCCGCAGTCACACTAGTTTAGGGTTACTAAAACCCACTTGGGTTGACTGTGTTGCTCTGAACTCCTTTTCCTCATTTGTCAAACGACACCAGTTAGCCCTGCCTCGCCCACCTCCAGAACTTATTGACGTTACCTGGTCAGAATCTAGGGCAAATCACAACACTCTACTAGCAGGTTTGCAGAGCAAGATGGAATAGAAGAAGCACAAGAGTCAGGAGACTTGAGTGTGAGTTTTGACATTGACATAAATATGAGGAGAAGAAAGAATCTATTGCATTGGACTTAAATATCCTTACCTGTAAGTATGGGGATTTGCTACTTTTTGTGCTCCTTAGACCCCTTTGAGCATTTGAGGAAAGATAGGTACCTTTACGGTACCGCTCAGTGTCAGAAAGTTTGTGAACCCTCTACAAGTCGATCTGTAGACACCCTGAATAAGAACTTTTGGATGATTATATCATAGTAAAGGTGATATCTTATTCTATTCATTTGAACAGAGGGGCTGCTATCTCAGTGGAAAAGACAGCTCTGTGAAGCAAGCAGACGTACATGTCTCAATGGTTAAAATCCTCTTCCCAGAAAGAGCGTGCATGTTTCTCATTATTTCCTTCCTCTGGTCTATTCCTTCTCTTCTCTTTCTTTTTCTCTATCTTTCTCTCTCTTTCTTTTTCACTATCTCATCCTTCCCTCCCTACAGGTAGTCAGGTGTGGGTGTGATTGAAGTTACTTTCCCATCTGTGTTAGCGGCAGGAAGTGTTGCTATCAGGCAAATGGATGGGACATGTATCATCTCTTATCTGCATCTCCAAGAACTTAAATGATTTCTTTCCCCCAACCAAAATAAATCAAAGCAAGGAATTTTAATTGTAGTCACCAGGTGGTAAATTCAATACATCCTCATGAGTCTTAGTGCTGGCAGGGTTGTCTGAGGATCTTGTCTCCCCAGACAGGAGGATAATGGGATTTCAAGAGTGGAGAGAGGGAAGACTCTAGGGATTATAACAGCAGCTCCCTGGTGGGAAGGAAACAGGCAAGGCCTGTTAAGTATAAAGGCCAAAGAAACATTGCCTCGTGTTAGGGTTGTCTCCGATCAAGCTCCACTGTGGATGGATTCACTGTGGTGTTCATGGGGCTGCTCTCACAGGTATTGCCCTTGCCAGTCTGGGACAAATTCTGTGGCTCAGTAATTTCCCCCTGATGAGTCAGTTTGGAGCAGTGAACAGAGCTCTAAACTGGGCCTCAGGACTAGCTTCTGTTCCAGCTATCATAAAATACTAGAAGGATGTTTTGAACTTGAGGACTGACATGGGGTAACTACAGTTTCAAAAATCTCATTCTAAAGATATTAGATATGGCTAGAGAAAACACATGGAAAATGTTTGTAATCATCTAGGCAACAGATGCTGGAACTTTAGTGGAGGTAACACTACATGGTCATATCCTGGATGTATTTGAAGGCAGAACTCATGGTTTTTAGAATTGACATGTAGAGGGGGATTGAGAAAAATCAAGGGTGCCTCTCTTGTTGGCCCAAGCAGCAAGAAGGATGGAGTACCACTGCATGACATTTGGTATTCTCATTCTCTTTATATCTGCAATAAAGGTAATAAATAAGTCCCACTTTACAGAGATCCATTATAGAGCCAAGGAGAATAGAGTGGGGTGCCTAGAACAGGAGACAATCAACTTCTTAATACATATTTGTTTCATTAGTGAATTGAGAACATTCTCTTGTTTCAGTGATTATTATTTTCAGACATCTGAGAGCATCATTACACCTATTTTGCAGGACAACTGGCACCTGAAGAGGTGAAGTGATTTGTTCCATATCAAATATTGTTGCAAAGAGGTAGACTGCAATGCAGGTCTCTTAACATCACAGCATGAACTCTGGAGTCCTGACTCTAAATTGAGTGTCCTTGCTCTATTTCCAAGATCTTTAACAGATGCTTAGTTCAACTTAAACAAGCATCTCTCACACACAACCTTTTCAAACACGGGTACCAGTAAGAAGACAAAGCCTACTTATGTCACTTCAAGCTATCTCAGGACCTTTTCTTCAGAGGAAAACCATATTGATAATTAAAACTCTTGACCAGTAAGTGAATGAATAGCTTGCATTTTTTTTTCCAGCAAAACATCACACAATTTTCACACCCTCCCTATGAAGTAGTTTCATTTTCCCTTTTTATACATGAGAATGAGGCTTTGAAAATTTAAGTAACATATAAGGTCAAACAAAAGTAACATAATATTATTAGACTTGTGGCTAAATTTCTGAGTAGAAAACTGTTATGATTGTGAAATTTCCTGCTGGTTTGTCATAGTCAGTACCGGAGAAGAGTGGCAGGCAGTTTGGGGCATCTCTAGGCGCAATGCCAGTCCATGGAGGTGGAGAACAGGCTCTGCTGGGGATCCCGGTAGGCCTGGAGTGTCTGAATTCCAGGAAGTTTTCGAGACTGCAGCTGACTGCAGCCAGGTTGGGATTTGGAGAATCCAATGAGTTTCCAACACAGAGGCCAGGGGGAGTTCTTGCAGCTGGCCAAAGTGAGAAGTTGCTCAGTTCAGATTTGGAGCTTTTTGCTGCCTTTGTGGAGACACCATTAGGCAAATGAGCAGGTCTGAGAGAGACCGATAAGGCTCAGGGAGAGAATGCACGAGTCTTTGCAGAGAGGGTCCTTTGAAGCAGCCACAGAACAATAAAGCTGCTAGCCTGAGATAGGGAAGGCCTTGAAAAATAACCAAATGAGGGCCTCTTCCTTAATTCCTTGGAGCTGAATTTTATCAGGAAGGCCATTTGTGCTTACAGAAAACTATAATCATTCGTGGTGGGACGCAAATTCTCAGCAAGACTGCAGTTGCCCATCAAGGCCAAATGTCAGGATCCTATCTAAAGACAGATTTCTCACTGTGCAGCCTGACTGTCCTGTTCTCACAACTTCCTTAGAATTTCCTAAGCATCTGGACCATTGGAGAATCTTGTCTACCAAACACCACTTCTCTCCTTCAGAAGGATAAAACTTGAAGTGATCCTTGGAGAGGATGACATTGACCAAGGGCACATGGTCACTTTCCCACCCCACCCCTCAAGACTGATGGTTGGAAACCTTGTGTTAAGAGTACTGGATTCCCAAAGCTTTCTTCTCTTTCAGAATTCTTGGAAAGAACACTGACTTTGGAGTGAAAGACCCAAGTTATAACCTTAGTTCTTTTTATTTAAATCTAACATAGGTATTGGTCTATAGTTTTCTCATTTTTCAAATAGAAATTGTGATCTCAACTCATAGGGCAAAGGATCAACTATAATGACAGTTTTAAGATGCTCCAAATAATTTCAGGTACCTTTTTATAGTCCTAGTCAAACTGGACTAAAATTTGCCAGGCTCTCTCTGACTCCAGTGCCTCCCTCACCCCTGTGTTGTTGCTTCCCACTGCTCACACCTGACCACATCCCTTCATCTGGCTCTCGTTTACTTAGCTTTCCTGCAAGTTTAGGCATCACTTCCTCTCAGAAATCTTGCTCGATCAATTCCCTAGGTCTGGATGAGAGGCTCCCAAAGTATTTTGCACTTCCCTAACATAGTCAAAAAATTAGTAAGGTTGTAAAACAATGATGCATCATTAAAAATTAAAAAAAAAAAACAAATCAGAATGTCTGTGGCCATCTCCTGCACTATATACCAGCCATGAGAGCAAGGACTGTCTTTGTCTCAAACTCACGCCATGGTTCTCTCTCTCTAGGTTACAGAACTCTTTCTCCATGACCTGCCAACCTTTGATTCAATTAAATCATCCTGAGGTAAGGTGTATTAATCAGATCACACAAATAAATAACTGATGTTCAAAGAGGTTAAAAAACTTACTTACATTATACTAGGTATTAGATACTGCCTATAATTTGGTTCTATCTATGCCTAATTCCAAGTAATAAAAATAAGCATTTGTTAGGAACTAAGTGCTACACAATACATTAAAGTTTACAGCACAACAGTACTAAATAGGCATTATAACAATCTGTATTTTACAGCTGCAGCTGCATAGTCTCAGATGGATAAGTAACTCACACAGGACACACAAAGAGTAGGTGGTGGAGCTTAGATGAAATTTCATTCTATCGGATTCTGGAGCCTATGTTCTTCTTCAGTGATTCCTTATCTCATATACACTTTCAAAGCCTCAGTGAGTTCTACTGCACCAAAAAAATTATTTTTTATCCAGCCAAGGTCTTCTTACTTTACTTTATGAATGAACTCATTTTCTTTTATTCCAGTCTCCATAGATTTGAAATTTCCTGCTCAATATTCCTATACACAAAATGTATGACACTTGAATCTACAACATTTGAAAGTTTTACTAAGAATTCCATTCCATGAAATGGGAACTTCCTGGGTAATGAGGTCACAGAGACTGGACCTACCATCTCTATCCAAAGGTTAACTCTCAAATTTTACTACAAACTTATATTCAGAAAAGAGGATGACAAAAAAATCCTTCAACTTTCGCATCTGAGGAAATTTTGAGGTTTGTTAATTCAGGGAGAGAAGACTATGTTAGTGTGTGTGTGTGAGTGCGTGTGTGTGTGTGTGTGTGTGTGTGTGTGTGTGAATCTGTGTGAGTTCAGTGATGGAAGAGAAGATAGTGATGACAGACATCTTCAAATGTCAGAGAACTGATATGTGGGAAGTATGAGGAAATGCTTAAAATCTGTTGGTGCATCTACTCCACAATGGAATAGGCTGGATTCTAAATTATGAACATCCTATTGTTGGCAATATTCAAGAAGAAGTTACTTGAGACACTATAGATATATTTCTCTCTATATAGGGTGATTACAAAACGTATTACCCAAAGTGGAGTACTTCTGAGCTAGAGGAAGATGTAAAAAATTGTGTAAGTATAGTGGATGTACCCAGGGACCTAGGGTCACATATGCACAAGTAATGTCTTAGTTTCTTTGCAAATCTAAGATTCCATTATAATTTGAATTGAAGGTATCAACTGCCAACAATATTAGAGATAGTAAGTTTTGAAGAGTTAGCTAGACAGAAATGAGAAATGACCTTTTCTGAAGAGTATCGTAGACTAGATACATATTTCCTTGTCAGTACACTGGCAGGTTAGTTGAAGAGTGACTAATGAGCTCACATGTCTATCAGGTCTTTGGGACTTTTGACATAGGTATCTTGATTCTCCTTCATGAAACCTTCCCACATGGCTAGCTCAGTTGTCCTCACCTGATAGCTGTGTTTAGAAAAGAGTGTGAGAAGTTGCATGCCTTCTTGGGAGCTTCTTTAGAAATTATGCAACATCTAGTCCATGGATCCTAGCATGAACATGGGATAACCAACATTTACATGGGATCAACCTTTCAGAGGGGTAGAGAAACAAACTCCATGTTCTGATGGGAGGGTGGGTAATGACATATTGTGAAAGTACATGCAGAAGGGAGTAGGGAGTAGTAGTAGTAGGGAGGAATTTGTAACCACATTTTGCAACCTGCCACACTTGGGAAGGGATACTTCTTTAGCATGTTATTTAAATTCTTGCTGGCCTGTACCAATTATCACTTATGCTCAACAAATTCATGCCTTCCCCCACTCCAGTTTCCAGAGTTATTTAATATCTTAATTTATCTTTCTTTGATTTCCATAACACTAACTCCCAACTGGTGATTAACTTAGGGTTTCAGGTTCTGCAGTCACAAAATACACTGGGTTTTAGTCATAAAATGGAGAAGATTCTTTCTCTTACTATGTTTTAGAGTTACTAAAAATCAAATTGGATAATCTAGGAAGGGTTAACAGTGGCCAATATTGTGAGATTTCAGTGACATTTTTACATTCAGCACAAAGGAAAAGTTACACAAAGGAAAAGTTCAGGACACCATGTTTCCTGAAGCCCAAATTCTCAAAAACGATTTATGAAATTTTTCAGTGAATGAATCCTGGATATAACTGAAAATTTAACACACTGGATTTTCTGGCTATTGTTTTTGTTTATTAGGAAAAAGAGCAGATACCTAAAATTAAGGTTGTTCCAGAAAATCCACCTAGTTTAATCGCCATGTAGTGGTAGGAGTCTCCACCCAATTCTATGTCAACCAAAATTAAGCAGTATGACAAGGAGATATTGTTTAAATCATAAAACATGCCTTCATCAATTGTCTACTCATCCTCTTTATGTTCTCTGTACTAAAATTCTTTAAAGAAATTTTAAACCTCTTGGGAAACTTATTTCAGGAACAGCAAGGAATGGTGGGAGTGAGTTATCATTTATCAAACTCCTCTTCTGATCCTAGCATCTCCCCTATGATGGCTGACTAGCTCTTCTCAATGAGGCTGTTATGGATGAGCATACCTAGGTTTGTTGCCACCTGCTAAAGGGCTCAGATTGTTAATGTCAGATCTCAGATTCAAACTTGGGCCTTCTAACAGCAAAGCCCCATATTCCCAGTACACATAGCTACTCTCAGAAAAGCAAAGGACTTCAAGACGTTCTTCTGCTTCAGAAATAAAATCTCAAGAGATTGAGAAGACATGGTTACTACGAGTAGAAGGAACCAGATGGAAGCCTGGGTCTGTGGGAAGAACAATGGTGGTGCTGAGTGATATGGTCTGTGCCACAGAAGCTGAGTTAACAGGAAAAATAATAGTAAAAGGCACCTTCAATTCCTTGGAGTGGCCTCTCATTAATAATCCAGTGGCTACATGCCATCTGCCACATTCTCTTCCTTCTCTCTGACTCTTAGGGAAACAGAGGAGAAAGGTATTTTTGAACAGAAAACCCCCAGTTCTATGGGCCATATACATATTTCACTTCTTAAAAGCTGTCGACAAACAGCAATATTCCTTTTAGCACCAGCCAACCATAAATTTATTTGCTTGTTAATGCAGCTTCCCCAGTTCATGTTTTTACTAACTAGGAGCATCAAAATGTCAATCTGTCCTCAGGGGTGTATCAACCTCATGATCTGAAGTCGGTAACAAGATTAGAGTATGGGGCTCAAGAGCGAGCACTGCCTCAAGAATCAAGGCATGCTAAGATCTTAACATCAGAGAGGCCCACAATGATAGAGGAAGACTTGCAGTCACAGATTAATAGACTTTTAGAGGCAGATAGAAAAGAACCTTAGGGCTTATCCTGTCTAGTTTTGCTTCTTTTTTTTTTTAATTTTTGAGCTCTCCTCTCCCCCGCCCCCAGAGTCTTAGCCTCTTTTTATTTTTACTGATATTTCGGGATGGATGAATACAAAATCTGATGTTACTATATTATAATAATGGACATCTTAGTCCACTGGAAGACAAAGAGGAAAATAGATTGGGTAAATCAATTCGTCACTGAGAGAATCTTGGTACAAAGACATAAATATTGACAAGACTCTACTGTTATGACTGTAGCAGTTTGTTATTTAACTGTGTTGAAGTGTGTGTTTGCAACTCTCTTTCTTCTTTTTTTAAAAATTTGGTTGAAGACCCTTATTTTTCCTTTTCCTTTTTCTTTCCCAGGAACTTTCCTCCTCAATTATGTGACAATACTATCGAGATGGCTGATCAATCCCCTGGACCCAACTTGACAATTGCTTATTCCACCCCACTAGTTCACGAGTAAGCATGGTGCCCAGTCATTCAAATGTGAGTGAATTCTGGAGCTTGCCAAACATGTAGTAAGGAGATACTCCTTTTTCCCTAGAGGTACTGATTTAGGGAAATGTTAGTCTGAGAGTAAACTTCAGGCATCTGGTCTTAAAGGTATGACTGAGAATGAAGCTAGCATAGAGAAAAACAGAACCAAGGGACTGCAAGAAAAAAAGTGTGATGGGCAGAGACAGGTGTACCCCACATTCCTCAGACCCTTGTACTGAGTCGGAAGGATGGCAAAATTCAGTCTGTGCTCTGTGAGTAGAAGTGATGTACCCTCCCAGAAGGTAATGAATTGCATATCTAAAAAGGAAGTGGCTAATATTTAAACATACAACTATCATGTGACCTAGCATTCAAATCCAAGGTATTCCCCAAGAGAAATGAAAACATATGTCCCCCTTTGTAAATTTCCATAGTACCTTTATATTTAACAGCCCCAAACTGGAAGCAACTAAAGTTATTTTCAATAGAAAAATGGATTAAAAATATTGTGGTTTGTTTATAAAGTGGAATTCTACTCTATGTTTTAAAGCAATAAATTATTGATATAAACAATGGGAGTGAATCTCAAAATAATTATGCTGAGTAAAAGAAAGCAGACAAAAATATACAAGATGAACGATCCATTTAAACAATTTCTAGAAAATGCAACCAATCAATAGTAACAGAAAGTAGGCCAATGGTTGCCTAAAGAGAGAGGTGAGGGGTAGGTTTGAGTTAGGGAGGGATTATAAATGGATTGATGAAGCTTTTGTAGGTGATGAAAATGTTTATTGTCTTGACTGTGATAATAGTCCTTGTGGGGGACTAAATGTATCAAAATGTATCAAAATGTCAAATGTCAAAATGTATCAAAATATACATTTTAAATATGTATGACTTATTGTTTGTCAATTATGTTGCAATAAGTCTGTTCAAAAAAAGAAAGATAGAGCCTCATTTGGCTTGAAACCCCTAGTAGAATACAGAACCCATTCCACTAGCAACAAACTATTGATATACATAATGGGAGTGAATCTCAAAATAATTATGCTTAGTAAAAGAAACAAGACAAAAAATAGAAGATGAATGACTCCACTTAAATATTTTCTAGAAAATGCAACCAATCAATAGTAACAGAAGTAGGTTTTCAATGTGAATGTGAGTCATTAATTGAATGTGAGTCTTGCTGCAAAAATTCTGCATAACAGACATCATGTCCTAATTCAGTGTTTCATTGCTATTTTTATAGGTCAGTGGATTGACTGTAACTTGGCTGGGCTAGGCTGGACTTCAGGATTCAGGCTGAAGGTTGGGTGCAGGTTTGCTGCAAGTGTCTCTTGTCTCCTTAGCACAGTAGCATCCAGACCATAGGTCTGTTCAATGTGTCCCAGTCTGGGGTCAGGTGGATGGACGATAGCTACCTGGACTATATTATTTTCATAATAAGAGTGGGAAGCCAAGTAAAACTGGATACACAGGTGTCTGGCCTCTGCTCATGTGATATCGGCCAATGTTCCATTGGCCAAAGCAAGTCAATCAGAGTTAAACCCAACACCAGTGGAATGTAAAGCACACGATAGTGGGGGCGGGTGGGGTGGGGGAGGGAACACATTTTGAACAATTTAGTCTGTCCCATACATCAAAAAGCAAAAATTTTAATGCTCATCCACTGAGATAGCTGACATTTTTTGTTATAACATAAATCCATCCCAGGAGTAACACCAGTTGTGCACTTGAATGTAGTGATATCTGGAAGTTTTATTTTTTTTTCAGTCAATACATTTTATTTACTTAACCTAGCTTGAGTACAATTTCTCTCACTTTAGCTGAAGCATCCTTACCATTATAATCCTGTGGAACATTGACTAGCAAAGAGTAAAGTTGAGTAAAATGAATCAAAAGTGTCCTCAGTTGAGTGCCTACTATGTGCCAGTTGCTTCACATTGGTTCTTTCTGGTAAGCTTCATCATATGCAGCAAGATTGGTGTAATATACTAGTTGTTTAGGGAAGAAACTGAGGTTAAATATCTCAGGAAAAAGACAGTGGGGAGACAAATCCATTTCTGTCAAAAACAAGACTTGTCTCGTTCTAATTTACTAAGATTTTGCTCATGAGATAATCAACAAAATATGGCAACAAAGGCATTTGTGAAATTCTTCTGTCTCCAGACTAAGCTGCAGCTGATTTCTTTCTGAGGAATTAGCTTCTACTCTGTGAGTTGTTTTTTTTTTTTTTAATCGAGGTAACATTGGTTTATTACACTACATGATTTAGAGACACAAAATCATACCCTTCAGGTGTATGTTACCACATCACACTTCTACCCCGGCACTGGTGGTCCTCTTCCACAGTTCACTATGCCCCCTCCCCTACTCTGCATCCTTTATCATTCTCCTACAGCTTCCTGGATTGTTGTTGATGGTGTTTAGCTACTCTTATACCTGAATGTTCTCCCTCAATCTGAACAATGTGGTTCACATCAAGAAATTGGTGAATGTACTGCTCAGCAGCGTGGCTTGAAATCCCTGATCTTCCAGTTAGGAACTGTGATGTCCTTGGAAAACCACTTAAAACATGCATTGCCTCAGTTTCTTCCTTTATACAATTAGGAAACTATTCTGCCTATCTGATTTGATAGTTAAATGTGATGATCTGAAAGCAGCTTGTAAAGTACTTTAAGTTATTATTGAGAATTAATATTATCACCACAATTAAAGTTACTAACAATGCTGGGGGTGAGAGGGTGTGGTTATAGCTAGAGGAAGGCAAATAAAACAGACCTTGTCTATTCCTTCATACAAGACAGCAATCACTGCCACATCTGGTAGACTCAATACCACAACTAATTACCCTTGACTTTCTCCAGCAATCTTCAGCCCACTCCATGATCATCAAAAGGTCTTCCAACACTGCCTGTGATGCTTTTTTATTTTTCTAAGAGGTCTTTATTAACTCCTCTGTCTCTGCTGGGTCCGGGAGGCCAGTAGTGATTGATGGCCCCTGAATTATGATCGAACCAGAAAGTCTACTGGAGGAAATTTATAATCAGAGCAGTAAGCTAGAGTTCCTTCAACACAGGGACTCGATGTTCATTGCACAACTTAATTGTAAAGAGTAGTAGTTAATGAGTGCACAGGGGAAGAGGGTGAGAGAGGAGATGAGATTCTGGGTGGAAGGCCAGTGCTCCCAGTAGAGAAGCTACATCTGGGAGAGATGAATCACAGACTGGACAAATTACAGCACAGGAATGGGATTTTCATCATCATTATATTTTATCAACAAGGAAACTAAGGCACAAAGTGTGTCGTGGGTAAAGACAGTAATAGGAATACCACCAGCAACAACTACCTGTCTGTTTTAACACCTTCTATGAACCAGGATATATGCAGGAACCTTTACAAGCACCAAAGCACACAAAGCTAGTCGTTAGATATCATCTTTGTTATTTTACGATTAGAAAACTGAAGCTTGGGGAGACCAACCAACTTGTCTAAGATCAAGCAGTAGTCTCCGTTCTGGAATTGTAAGCAGGGTCTCCCTGGACTTCAAAATCTCTGCCTGTTCCAATGTTTTGATGACATCCCTTAACTCTGTGCTGCTCCACCAATGTAGAGTTTCCTACGTACCCATTTTATCAATGAGGACACTGAGGTTCCATGTGGAAAGTAGAGTGCCCTAAGCCCTTTGGTGACCAAGAGGCAGAGATGTGATTCAAACCCAGGTCACATCTACTCCAGGGACATTTAGTCATTATCAGACCTGGCTGCAGCTGCCACTAATAACCAACACTGTTATCTTATACCCAATACTATCATATTCCCAATATTATATACCCAATACTGTATCTTTTAAGTTACAAAACTATTGATCTATTGCCTGAATATTATGATGATGTGAGTTGGGGCAACAACGGCAGGATGCAAAAGGAGGTGCATCTTCCGTTACCATGACACCAATATACTCAATCCAATGGCATGAAGGAGACTCTGCTTTGGTAATTAACCGTAATATCTGTCAATTCATGGGGATCATGAGTTCAAAATTAAGGAGCCACTTCCTACAATGGAAAAATCCTGATACTTAGTGAAACCACACTGTCCCTCCACCTGATTGGAGAATTGGATGAACCAGGTTGCCAAGGTGCTTGCAAATCTCTGAGACCTGGGAAGCTTCTCTGAGTAAATAAATTGCAAAAATGAGTATCTTTTTTGCTTGCATATAAAAACAAGCAAATGAATGTCTTTTACATAATTGCTACAAAGGGCCCCAGCCAGCCATTCCCATTTGCAATTTCATATTTCAATAAAGTTTTATTTATTTTTATTTGCAAATGAATTTGCTGCTGGTGGCAAGAAAACACTTTGCCCTGACTGGTGCCAGATTGTTGGGTGGAGCTTCCACTCCCCAAAAAAGTATATTTTGCTGACCAGGAAGCCTGTGAGCTTGTCTACTTACCTTCCTTTCCCCATCTACCCCTGACAATTACTGTATTTATAATTTTCTTTCTGTCCAATTGCCCAATTGTCTTATTTCCTAAATGGAAACTAGAAATATGCTAGCATTTACCTACTCAACAAATATTTATGAAATACCTACTATGTGACAATAACTGTTCTAAAAAATAGAGATATAGGCAGACAAAAGTACTTGTATTCATGGGTGAAAGGTCCGGAAATTATTTTGTATTTGTTTGGGCAGGTATTTGGGAAGAGGTGCAGCAGTATTAAACATTCCATGACAGTGGGAGAAGCTCCCCTAAAGATCTTTTTATGATAAAGATCCTGGAGCACTTGTGAAACAGGGAAAGAAAAAGATGAGTCTGGATGTGGGAAAGAAAAAGATGAGTCTGGATAAGGAATATGGAGCCACAGGCCAGGTAGATCTCACGAACTTTATTATCCATATAAGTTGCAATGGGATAAAAGCAACAACTAAAAGCTAAGATCTATGGACCATTTCTGTAGCAGAATTCCTTACTTTGACAGGATTTCTAAATTCTTTTTTTTTTAAAGATTTATTTATTTATACATACAAGCTGGGGTGCAGGCCAGAGGTGTGGGTGTGGCGAGAGTGTTCACCAGAGACAGAGTGGGGAGCAAAACAGGCAGATCAGAAATACAGTAACAACTAATGTGACTCCGGGTCCTTGAATGTTCAAATTCAATCTTGACCCAGCTGGTGCCCTTAAAAACTCTAAGAAAAAAGTAATTTCTCAGAGGACAGAGAGGGATCAAAGTGTACTCTTGATGTTTTTTATTCAAATACCCAGAATGCTTCCAGGCTGTGCTAAGCTGGGTCACATAGGTGACTACTTTTGCCCATGCCAAGGTATTACTGCTAAATGAGGAAAGACAGTCCAAGGAAAAAAGTCAAGGAGGGACACCTCTGGGATACATCAGAAATAAAGGATTTTCTCCCCAAGATTAAAAGATTTGCTGGTCTATTTTGTCCATATATGGAATGTCCTTTATTCTGCCTAATTTTCAGGTGGGTAAGGGTTGGGCAATATCAACTATAGTCTAAGAAAGGAAGCTTGGGAAAAATAGAAAAGAAAAGAAATAGGGAGAGAGATTGAAAGAGAAAATGAGAGAAAGATTGAATGAGAGAAAATGAGACAGAGACAGAGACAGAGACAAAGATAGAGAGAATATGAATGAGAGAGAGAAAGAATGAGAGCAAAAGAGAGAGGGAGACACTGCATTGCCCCTGTAGTACAGGGAAAGACACTCACCCTAGGCTTCCAAGAAAAAAATTGTAACCAGTGCATTCTTGGAAGCAGTTGCTCCCTGACACGTTGAGCTAACGTTCCCTTTTTAGACACTTTGTCTTATAGTTTTTGGTCAAATTAGATGGTGAGAGAAGTCTTAAGAGCAAAATTCCTGCTCTTAAGAGCTTATGCAAATCATTAGAAAATTTAAAAATAAAGGATATCATATCTACCGATTACAAAAAAAAAACCCATCAATTTTAGTATCACCAAAGATAAAACGAAGTACAATCACTTTAAAAGTAGTATTCCTAATAGAATGTATCATTTAAATGTTGAAGTGAGGAGACTTCCAACGAGACCCAGGGTGCCAGATAAATGGGATGCTGGAAGGACATCAAGGGATAATTTCATGAAGTCTCTGCCTCCTTTTTGCAGGCGAGTACATTTGTGATCACATTAGAGCTGAATTAGAACCCAGCTGCTTGAGATTCCCTGACCAGGGCCGCCTCAACAGCACTATGCCCCTACTTCCAAGAATGACTAGGACAGAAGGTATGAGGCACAGCATTTGGAGTTTTTCCAAATGTTTGGAAGCTTAGCCCAAGATAGCGCAATACAGAGCTGCTTACCTGGTGATAAATGTTGTTATTAGTGCTCATGGCACTTACCATCCAATGCTTATGCAGAAGGATAGTAATTTATGGCTATGTTACATGTGTGGACTGGACAGAAGAAGATGGATGCCATCTGAAAGCCCTGAAGATTTGACTTTCTTTGGCTGTGTCTAATAAGTATTTTTCTATCCCTGGCCGCCATTAGATTTCCCTCTGAGTTATACTCATTTCTACTCTTTGCCCATTACCCAGTTTCTCCTGTCTTTAAAAGGAGAGGTAAAGGAGTAAAAAAAGAAGATAAATTAATTAAGCACCATTAATATGCTCAGCACAGAGTAGATATTTCCACGCTTGTCTTTCTATTTAAACTGTACAATAGTGCTGATGGGGTAATTATGCCCATTTACAAAGGAGGGCGCTTGTCCAGAGTTCAGAGTGGGTAGGTGATAAAGCTGGAATTTAAGTTCAGCTCCATTTGACTCCCAAAGTGTGTTTTTGCCATGTACATATACTATTCTTGTGCATCTGTCCAGTAGATCTTCCTAATCCTTTTCCTGGTTATATGTAACAGTGAGTTCATTGAATGAACACTGAAATTCAATTATGTGTTAGAAACTGAAGAATCAAAAACATATAAAATAGAGCACTGACCCTCAAGCAGCTCACCATTGGAGTATGCAAGCCCACTGGGATTGGAATTGATAAAGAATGCACATTAGTAAGTACATGCTGATTAGTAAGTACATGCTGAGAAAGAGTGTTTATTCATTCATTTATTCACTCTTTTAGCAAATGTTGGTTTAGTACCTGTTCTGGCAGGCATTATTTTGTGTCAGTGTTTATCAATCCTGACTATTTAGTAGCATAAACTAGTACACTTCAAAAAAAAAAACAGTAGGCCTCCCCGGTGGCGCAGCGGTTAAGCACTGTGCTGTGGAGCTGTCGGCAGCGGCGATGCGAGTTCGACGCCCGGCCAGGGAGAATCCCACATGACGCGGCAGACCTCTCCTGCCTCGCCCGCTGCTCCCCTCAGCAGTGTATTTCTGATCTGCCTGTTCTGATCCCCGCTCTGTCTCTGGTGAACCCTCTCGCCGCCCCATGCCTCTGGCCTGTACCCCAGCTTGTATGTGTAAATAAAAAATAAATCTTAAAAAAAAAAACAAAAAAAAAAACAGTAATCCCTGGCCCGTCTAGATCACTCTATTTAATGAACAAGATGTGGGGCCTTGGAATAAGTATGCTTTTAAACCCTCTAAGGAAACTGTAACATGTAGCTAGGGTCAGAATATACTCTTCCTGGCTCCAGGAATGTAGCAGTCAGCTAATGGGTCCCCCTTATTGAGATGGAGGAAGTGGTAAATAAATAGGGAAAGAGGAAGGTGAAGGAGAAAAAGGCAGTTTGCATAGACATCATCTTGGGTCTTATATTCAGAGCAATTTGGATGATTTGAAGCAGGAGCCTGCCATAAAGATGAGGTGCCTTCATGTTCTACATTTCTATGATCTGGATTGAGTAGAGGGATTTACTATCCTAAGATTTTTTTTTAATCAGGCCATTTGATGCAAAAATTTGCAGTAGAGAAGGGGTAGACAGATTTTTGGGACTAGGGATCATTCGTTTATTTAATATCAGTTCACCTTCACGTGACTGGGTCAAAAAAGATTGGAAAGGACAGATAAAAACTGTCTCATCTTATTAAGTGGTTAAGTTTCACACTAGACTCGACCAATTAAGAGCACAGAGTGATTCTATATTTTTCCAGTTAGGCTGTGATTCATCCCAGGAGTTTCACTGTGTTTAAGTCCTTCATGGATTTGAAATCAGACAACTCTGGATCGGAGTCCCAGTTTAGTTTTGACTGAGTGACCTTGGGGAAATGATATCTTCCTTCAGTGCCTCAACTTTCTCATCTGTAAAGTGGGATTTAAAATGGTTATCTACTTATTGGGATAGATAATGTGCTGGCTTAGAGTGAATATCCATTAAATATTTGATGTCATTCTTACCTCACTTTTGTTATTATCGCATAAATTTTACATAGCAAGTGTTTACAAGTAAGAACAGTGACTAAGTCTGTAAAGAGGGGTGAATGTGTGAGTGCAAACAAATATACATTCAATATATGCCTATATATACCTTAATCATTACTATGTTCGAAGCATTTTTCTATACATTTTATAAATATTAAGTACTCATAACTTTGGAAGAGTATAGTATAATTTTACATTACAGAAAATCTTTTAGACAACAATTATAATGAATTTCCATGTACCTGTCTCCAATTCTCAGTAATTACCGACATTTTTTCAATATTATTTTATCTATTGGTTTCTACTTATTTCACTGTAATATTTTAGGGCAAATCCAGGACATTATGCCTTTTTTTCCCATAAATATTTTAATGTGCATCTCTAATGAATACAGATAGATATAGAGTTACAGCAATCTATATACATCTATTTACCTATCTAGTCATCTCTCTATGTAACTACCATCATGCTATTATTACACCTAACAATAATTAACCATAGTTCTTTAACATCCTTGAGGACTCATTCATATTGAAATTTCCTCCATGCCTCAAAGATATCCTTTTTGCAAACTGCCAGTTCAAAGTCCACATAATGAATTAACTAATATATGACTCTTAAGTCTCTTTTATCCCATAATAGTTTGAGAGAGTTTTATTATCATTTTATATAACAGATGAGAAACTTAAGATACAGAGAGGTCAAGTCATTGGCTGAATGCCACACAGCTGGATGAATGGATGTTACCATCTGTGATAGCAGAATACTTTTTGGATATTTAGAGTTTCTCAGAGAAAGATGTTCAGTATCCCAGTCCACCACCCCTGACTCACTGAACCAACTGATGGAAGAAGCTAAATGGTATGAATTTTACCTTCAACTTCTTTCTAGCTTCCTACAAAGTACTACAGGATTCTCCAAATCTTAGCTCTTCAATATATGGTTTCTGCTTATTCTTAAAGGTGAGGGAGAAGTTGATTTAAAATCCATCCTCAGGGCCTCCCTGGTGGCGCAGCGGTTAAACACTGCGCTGTGGAGCTGCCGGCAGCGGCGATGCGAGTTCGACGCCCGGCCGGGGAGAATCCCACATGGTGGGGCAGACCTCTCCTGCCTCGCCCGCTGCTCCCCTCAGCAGTGTATTTCTGATCTGCCTGTTCTGCTACCCGCTCTGTCTCTGGTGAACCCTCTCGCCGCCCCACGCCTCTGGCCTGTACCCCAGCTTGTATGTAAAAAAATAAATCTTTAAAAATAAATAAATAAATAAATAAAATGATTTAAAATCCATCCTCAGATTTTTGTTGGTATGGTGCTGAATGTGAAGCCTAGAAAAATAAATGCCCTTTGCTCTAGGTCTTCTCATTCATTCATGTGTTCATTCCAGGAATTTATTGGGCTGTCCCTGTAGACTTTACACTCTGCTAGGGGAGTAATGGATATATAAATGAATAAGAAGGTTTTTGTCCTCAAGGAAATTCTAGTTTAGTGTGTTTGCTAGGGGGTAGAGAAGGAGGAGGTACAACCAAACAGCTCTAGTACTGTAAGAAGCACAGAATTAGAGGGGACAACATCTGATCTTTTGAGGTGCGCATCCTGGGACAATTCTAAGAGCAACCTTTGCAGAGTCTCTAGTATGAGTGGAGACTGGAAGAGAAGGAAGTGAATCGAAGGAAGAGAAGTGGAGGAAGAACCTATAGGCAGCAGGAGCAGCATTTGCAAAATGCAGATGAAGAAGAAACATGGTTGATCTAACTTCTTAAAGTGGATTGATGTGACCTGAACACAAATGCAAGAAGGGAGAATGCAGCAGCTCATTGGTTAAAAGGGTAGCCGGGCATAATGGGCATCACACGCCACATCAGAGAGGTCCCTATTTTGAATTCGGTCTTTTGAAGGGCTGATCAGTCTTTTGAAGGGCTGTAAAGGCTATCTACATGGTCAGATATGCACTTTAAAATATCCTGTGCTACTCTGTGGACAATACTGGATATCAGAAGGGATCAAGGATCTAGGTGGAGGTTGCGATAGATGATGAGCAAATAGAAAACCTCATCAAGTAGAGCATGTGGATGGAGGGATTGCCATGCTGTACCAAAAGGTAATGCGGTTCTGGAGGAAACATGGTGTCCTGAATGAGTATAAGACAAGCAAGGAGAAGAGAGGGAATTTTCTGGACTTTACCACTTCCTAACAATGCTCTTGTGAGCATGTCACTTTACCTTGCTGATCTTGTATTCTCATCTATAAAGTGGGACTTTGAATGCTAAGAGTTTCCTTAGAGTTCATGGAAGGACTAAATCAGCCACCCCACATGGAAGCAATTTGCAAACTCTCAAGAACTTTATAATTGGGCACCATATTGTGGACTCTCAGAACCAGCCTCAGACCACAAGTAGTATCTCTGAGGACCACAGAGGTTGCAAGCTAGGGCAAATTCCATTTCTGGGCGAATCTGAAATTCCTTGCGTGAGTTTTTACTGTGCTAGCAAATCCAATCTCAAAATATTCTCAGAGCCCACATGTTTGTCTCTCCCCAATTTTGCCGTCACATCAGTTTCTGATTAAAGTTACAATTTGAGTGGGGAAGCGACTTTGGAAGAGACATCAGTGCCGTCAGCAAATGAAGGAGGGGACTGAACAGGAGGGAGGGAAAACGCTCTAACTAACCCCTGCTCTGGTTGGGATTTTGAATGAATATGAAAGGTAAGCAGAAACTCAATTAGTAACCCCTGAACTCATGCCTTGTTATCTCTGAGGACACACACTCTCTTCCATGCTATGCCTCCAAAAGAGAGCAGGCATCCTGTCAGGGTTTTGCGAAGGAGGCAAACCCAGAGGAAACAGAACAAAGCAATGCCTGGCTGCTTCTGCCTCCCTTGGCATCTCTAACTCAGGGTTTTCTATGAGGAGCAGGTAGTTTCTACCTTTGAGATCCTTCAAGGAGATAATTATCCCTATTACGCTCATAATCTCTTTTAATGAAATGCCTACTATGTGCCACACAGGCTTTCTATTCAAATAGTGAAGGGCTGGTATTATTGTCCCCATTTACAGATAAGCAACCTGAAGTTCAGAAAGATGAAGTAGCTTCCCAGCTACTGAGGAAAAGATTTAAAACTTCTCATGCTTTAACTCCCTCAGTTCTCAAACAATAACTTGAGGTGGCTACTATTTTTCTTTCTACTGTCAATTGCATTACTGCCCTTTCCTGTCTCCCTCTATGCCCTGGCGTTCCCGGTGGGAGGATTAGGCTTCTTGCTCGCTGATGGCAGACTTGGCGACGTGGAAGGTGAGTGGAAGTGACAGGTGTCACTGCTGAGTGGAAGCAGCTTTGAGATTCTGAGTTGGCTTTTTCATCTTTCTTTTTTATTTTTGCTATTAACCCAACAAACTCCCAGATGGAGGGCGCCTAGTCAACCTGGATCCTAAAGTGAAGACAATAGGGGAAAGAGTCATAGCAACATGCAGACATAAAAAAGAGCCTTGAGTTTTGGGGAACATTTGTGACACATTACAGTCTAGCCTAAATGAACCAACATATCATTTGAAGAGAATGAACTTAAGAAAGGTTAAGTAGGTGCTCAGCTACTAAGTGGTAAAGCCGGAATCGGAAGTCAACTCTGCCCTGCTCTAAATTGTGTAATCTCGACAGTTACATTACTCTTCTCTACAGTTATAGTTTTATGAAATTATCCTGTATTTTACAGCAACTGCTTTTAAGACAAACAACATAACTAATTTTAATAGATTGAAACATGGGAAGGTTGTCGAAAGGGAAGAAAAGGGTTCCGGTAATAGTTGTAACTTCAGTGAATATTGTGTTCATCTAGGGATTTTGTTAAAATGTAAATACTGATGTAGTAGTTCTGGGGTGGGACCTAAGATTGTATATCTCAAGCAAGTTTCCAGATGGAGATCATACTGCTTGTGCGGGGCAATTTCTGAGGTACAAGGATTGCCAGTCAGTTCAGCATGGTGATGATGGAAAGGTAAAATTAGGAAGTGTTGCATTGAGAAGGGAAGAGACAGAGTCGTGAAGCAGTCTGCACAATGGCAGAATGCTGCTGGAGAGCAAGAGCCTGGCCTTTTTATTGACAGAGAAAAGGGTGGGTCAAACTGTCTATTGGATTTAGGGAGTGAGTCCAATCACACACACACACACACACACACACACACACACACACACACACGACTCCCACACATGGCTCTAATCTTCTTAACAGGGTGTTCTGCAGATTAGTCCAGGGGGAAAAGCACATTGCTGGCCCCTTGGGCTATTACACCCACAAGGAAGTGGTTAGGAAGATGTAAACAGAACTGGGACTACAGTCAGGCCAGGTAATGAGGGTAGAATTTAAGGGAAAGGAGAGGGACCCTGAGAGTGAGCACCTCTTGTTGACTCAGCCATGATTTGTTTCTAGGTTGATTCTTACAGTTGCATTTGAAAACCGAATTAACACAGAACAAAAGAGGGGGCTCAAATTCTGTTGTCACACTGCTTATAATCCAATTAACTACCATCAGGCCATTTCAAGGAGGATATTATTGACAATAGCATGCATACAGGCTCATTTCTAATCAGAAAAACAAAAAAAAAAACTTCAAGAACATGCCATGCCTCAGTTAATTTCATATTTGAAACATATCATTATTAATTTTGTTTTATGTGTTAATTTCCTCTGGCCTTGAAAAAAAATATTCTTGTTAAGTGGTTTTTCCTTCTTTTCCCACGAGGAAGGAAAAGTCTCAAGATCCTCTAAGTCAAGTAATGGGCATGCGAAGAAAATAACTCATAACATTTTGGAATACCTCCCAGGAAAGACATACATTCCTTCCCTGATAGAAGGCACAGAACCTGCAGGAATACCCAGTGGTAGATTTTGCGAGGGGTTCATATCTGTAAGCAATTGAGCAAATCAGCACCCTCTTCAGCTAAAGTCTCCTCCACGCACAACCCACAGCATGTGACCTTCTCACCTTGTCTCATTTGTCTATAGTCTCATCTGATCCTGAAAAGGGTTTTACTTCTCTCATCCATCAAGCCCTCTCCCATTACCCTCCCCTTCTCCCCATTACATTTTCTTAAGTTCCCTACCTTTAAACATTTATTTACTTATATTATAATAGAAATCCCAGGAGGAAGGTGCTTTAGATTCAATGCTTGTGGCTCCTAACAAATTCTATGCTGAAACCCTAGCCTACAACATGATGGTGGTATTTGGAGGTCATTAGGGAGATAATTTGCACTAAAGTAGGTCTTTGGGAAGTAACAGGGATTAAATGAAGCTGGAGTGGGACCCTTGCAATGGGATTAATAGGCTTATAAAAAGAGGAGACAGGGAATCTTCCCCTGGGAGCACAATCCAAGGCAAAGTCTTATGAAGACTTGACCAGGAGGGGCCTCGCCGAGGACCCAGCCCTGCTGGCTCTCTGATCTCATGAGCAAGGGCATCCAGCTTCCAGAACTGTGAGGTATAAATATTTGTTGTCTAAGTCCCCCAGGCAATGTTGATTAGTTACAGCAGCCCAAGCTGATAGAGACAAAAGGGGAGATTGATATACGATTTCTCTCCCCCATCTTGAGTGGCAAATGGAAAATCTCAACAGGACTGGATCATCCTTCTAGCATCTGATGTTTACTTATATTATATAGCTGTCTGTGTGTTGTTCACAAGAGACAGAATGATCAGAAGGAAATTTTATAGATGTGGCTTAAATCCTGTCTTGGTCACACAATAGCTATATGATCTTGGGCAAACTGAAGATGTTTTCCTTACCTACAATATGCTAACAATAGCAGTAAGGATAATAATGACACAATAGTGACAAATTCATCAGAAATACCATTATCTCACTGGTTTTTGTTTTTGTCTGAATAGATATCAAATATTTAAAATACCCACACAGGGCATTCATTAACTTAATAAATGTGTATTGAACACCCACTGTGTGCCTGGTTGGACACTGGTGATCCTGCAAAAAATAAGAGTGATGTGGTCTCTGCCCTCACAGCGCTTATGTCTTTGCAGGGGTTGGCTCACATACTGCATAGAGTGCGGCTCACATCTTGCCCTTGGCCTGGTTTTGGGCAGTTCTTGAGCTAAGGTTAGCATTACATTTTTAAAGGGCTGTAGGAAAAAAAAATAAATGCAACAAAGGCTCGTCCGTGGTTCACAAAACCTAAACTATTTACCATCTGGGCTTCTGTAAATGTTGGTGTATCCCTGAACCAATGGAACACATAGGGCACACTTAATAAATGCTTTTCACATACCAATTCTTTGTCTGAAGTTCCTTGCATAGTTTTGGATTAATTTCTGTTATTCCTATTCCCCATGGGCTTATCGTTGTCCTTGCAACAAAAATCCAAAATTTCAGAAGGCTGCAGGCCCTGCACAGCTGACCCATGCACCTCTGCTGCCTCCTCTGATTACACTCCTCTCATCCTTCTGCCACCCCGAGGTTCCTTCTGTGGTAAATACTGCACACATGCCACCACCCAAAGTAGTGTTAGACAACACTCTCTCTAATCAGCTATTTTACTTCCTGTTCATCTTTCAGAATTCACTCTATTTTATTATTTTTAAAATATTTATTTATTCATACAAGAGCTAGGTGTAGGTCAGAAATGTAGGGGATGAGAGGATTCACCAGAGACAGAGTGGGGAGCAGAACAGGAAGACTGACTGAAATACACTGCTGAGGGAGAGAAACGGGCGAGACAGGAGTGGTCTGCTGCTCCATGTGGGAAGCTCCCTGGCAGGGGATCAAACTCATGCTGCAGTGGCTCTGGATGGCTTCATAGTGCTGAGACTAAAACCCTTGAGCCACCAGGGAGGCCCCAGAATTCACTTTAATGTCACTCCCTTTGGCAACATTCCTTTGACCCTCCTGGCTCCATCAGTACCTTCCCTCACCTCTTACTTACTTGTTTCCATGGTTGCTGATACATACGGTTTTAAATAAATCATACTCACTTGTGATCACTTTATTAGTAACCTCCATAAGTTAGTTCCATGAGGGCAGGGACTATATCTTTTTTATTTATTATTTTCTCTCTAATATCTAGCATGTTGCCTGGTGCTCAATAAGAGGTAAATGAATGAAAGACTGAATGAATGATCCAGAATCATGCTTGCTGGAAAGATAGAGCAGGAAGTTACAAAATTCTTGCAACATTGGAGTACTTTCCTATCCCAGGGAAATACACTCCCAAATGGTATTTTTCTGGCTCCATTTATTTAAACAGTCCCTTCATTCTCCCTGTATAATTAATGGAGTTCCAGGATGCCGTTTGTGCTGATACATCATCTGCACTACACAGCAAATGCATTTGTTACAGAGCTATCTGGGCCAAAGCTAATGAAACATTTGCAAATGTCCTGATTTACAGAGAGAAAATTGGTTCACCTGAATGACAAGGTTTGAATGCAAGAGAAATGTTCTTCTTTGCAATTTTCTGTGTTCTGGGAAGCCTCAACTTCCCAAGGAAACACATCAGCAGTTCCCTCTAGAAGACAAAGACCAGAGGTCATCTTGGAGGAGGACAAAGGTTCTGAAATCAACATTACTCCACAGGGATCCTCATGTGAGCTTTAGGATCCCTGAAAACCTTCTGGAATTGTACCGAGTGTATGTTTGCATATGTTCACTGTTCTAAGAAGTGAGTACATAAAATTTATTAAGTTCTTCTTATAGACTGTGGCACTCCGGGGCCTCCCTGGTGGCGCAGCGGTTGAGTGCTGCGCTGTGGAGCTGTCAGCAGCGTGATGCGAGTTCCAGGCCCAGCCGGGGAGAATCCCACATGGTACGGCAGACCTCTCCTGCTTTGCCCGCTGCTCCCCTCAGCAGTGTGTTTCTGATATGCCTGTTCTGCTCCCCACTCTGTCTCTGGTGAACCCTCTCACCGCTCTACGCCTCTGGCCTGTACCCCAGCTTGTATAAATAAATCTTAAAAAAAAATTATTTAGACTGTGGCACTCCAGTAGGTGAGATCGAGTTACCTAAGGAGATCTAGAATCTCCCCTATCCTTGATTTATGAATTTTTTAAAAGAGGAGAGGAATAAGGAGTAGAGGTAAATATGTCCTAAAGGGATATTTTATATTTCTAGTCACAACCTTCCCTAATCCTTTGTGTAGTTGAGGGCATTCATATCAAGCCGGGGAGATGATTTGCTCAGGACTATACAGCAAGTGAGACACAAACCCAGGACAAAAATTCTCCTAGTCTGATGTTCTTTCCACCATACCCTGGTGTCTGCTAATATGATAATCATTTATTTCTTATTTCATTTGTTTCCCAAGTCACTCATCTAATTCCTTTTTCATTCACTTATTCTATCTCACTGTCCCATACTATCATTTCTTCAATATGAATTTTAGAACCATTTATCAGTTGCAATCAAATATTCCTAATAATAATTTTGGCTTCAAGAAACAATTGTTCAAAGAGCTAATAAATGAGAAGTCAAATACAATAGGAGAATACATTGATCTTTTCCTGTCCAAATACATCTCTTAAGAGATAATAAAGGAATATGAAATCATATAAATCCAAAGGAACCAAAAGGACTGAAGAAGACAGTGTACTATATGAGAGACTTCAACAATTTTAGAAATTGAAGATGGAGTTTCAACAAAGGGAGGTAATGTATATATTTTAAATGAGTCACAAAGTAACTTTTTTTTTTTTAATATATATTTTTATTGTTATTTATGTCTTTTACATTTTGCATTCCCCTAGGGTAGCCCACCACCAATTCACCCGTGATCCATCTCCATGGTCCCTTGTGTTCTTTTCTATTCCATTTTGTGCCCTTTCCCTTCCCTCCCTCCGGCTCCTTCCTCCCCCCTCTCCCCCCTCACTGAATGTCTCTCTCCCACCAGGCCTCCCTATAGTCCTGTTATAAGTGAAACCATTCGATATTTTTCTCTTTCTTTCTGGCTTATTTCACTGAGTATGATCCCCTCTAATTCCATCCATGTCGCTGCAAATTGCATGTGTTTATCTTCTTTCCATGCTGAATAGTATTCCATTGTGTATATGTACCACAACTTCTGGATCCAAT